>JAVTVY010050244.1:0-236696 GCA_036873755.1 Hanleya hanleyi | reverse complement strand
GTACAGCTCTTATTCGTGAATCGAGTTCCGGCATTTCACATGGGATTCAGAGCATTTTCTGGAGTGAAAGTGAAGGCGCATCACTGCAAGCGCATCACTGCAAGCGTGAAGGCGCATCACTAAGGATCGATACGGAAGTCATATCGCAATCTTCTCGATGACGCGCATCACTGCGCATCACTGAAGGCGCATCACTACAAGGCGCATCACTGCAAACGTGATGGCGCATCACTAAGGATCGATACGGAAGTCATATCGCAATCTTCTCGATGACCCGACAAGGTATATACACTATCAGATAAGGATGTCGACATCTATCCCTTGTTGCACCTTAATACATGGCCAAGATCTTCCAGAAATAATCATCGATATTTCTTCGATCAGGTAGAGACTTTAGTGTGTGTGTATAAAGGCAAATGATTGCAGCTAGAATTAGAAGGAAGTTCTCCTATTGACATGACAAACCCTATAACGGAATGGACCATCTCGAGTTTATACACTGGGAGTCTATCACCGTATACGTCTTATACAAGGTATAGATGTTGCGAAACCTATATCGATAAATCGAACAGAGTAGTTTTGTTTTTATTTGTAAATGAAGGCGTATGACTGAAGCGACGGTCAACGCAAGGAAATCATAAAGCAAAGAGTATAAAACGACCCGACGAGGTATATAAATTTTCAATCAATGATATAGGCTCTGTCATTTTCATCCCATTTGAATTTTAATTACATTAAGGACGATCATGATAATCTTGAACAGCTTCTCGATACTCCACAATGGTTATGTAATACTTTCTCGCTCGAGAATGAGGCTAAAGGTACCAAAAGGAAGTCGTGATTGTAATGACCCGACAAGGTCTATAACATTCCGTCAGCAAAGTGACCCCCCCAGTGAACTTTTCTCTGCTGCTCCGAAACGAGAAAATCGAGGAGGCCGAAACTTTTAAGCTTTTCTTATTGGGGTCATCTTGAGCCTATTTTCATATACCCCGGGCAGAGAATCATGGGTAAATTCAAAATGGCGGCCATGTGGTATCCGCGAAAGTCGTGTTTTTCAGTCTTTTCGCTCCATTTCTTCACATTTTCCTTGCCTAAAAGGCCTTGAAAGTATTTTATTTATGCAAAACTAATTATTCTATATTTTATTTGATTTTTCTCGAGAGAATAATCGGAAATATGAAAATTTCGAAAAATCGACCCCAAAAATGCCGAAAATGGCTTCCGAGAAGATTACGTCACTGTGACGTCATCTCGGCGGCCATCTTGGATTGTTTTTACATTTCCCGGTAGAGCTTGAACCCAAGATACTGTGTGGTAATTTTCAGCGCTCTAGCCTTAGTGTTAGAGAAAATATATAGGGGGGTGGGCACTTTCCGCTCCCCCGCCCCTCCCCCAGGCTGCGATACACCCCAAACCGCCCAGGCCAGATAGGGTTAAGATAATAGTATTTGGTAACCGGTTCCCTGTATTTCATGTACGATCTGAAGAATATAAGAAGCGTCTCAGTGTCAGTGAGGATGAAACATGAACGTCATCAAACAAGGATCTCCACGACCCAAAAAGATACAGAAGTGTTAAGTCAGTGAATTCGTCTTTCGTAAGTTCATTGGATCAGGGCTTTTTTTGTTACTCGGAAATCAAGGCGAATAAGCGAAGCTAGGAATAACAGAAGGAAGCCGTAATACAAAAAATGTGAACTACCCGATATGGTAGATAAGTGTTCCGTCAGAGAAAGCATTCATCTCATATTTATTCCCCTTTGCATCTCAAATAAAATAAATATACCTTGCTGGGAGGATTATATTCTCGCAGAGAGTGCTTTAGTGTTCACGAGTAAATGAAGACGTACTGCTGAAGCCTATTAAATGCCAACACAAGGAAAGGTGTGTAAACGACCCGACAAGGTATATACTTTTATAATCAATAAAATCAACAAGTTTTCATCCCATTTGCATCTCAATCGCATTAAACACGGGCATGCTATTCTCGAACCGTTTCTCGACACTCCAAAATGGCTATATAATACTTTCTTAATCGCCGATCAAGGCGAGAGTATGAAACTTGAGATAACAGTAGGAATTCTTAACACATGGATTATATTGACCCGACAACGTCTATAAGTATTTACTCATCGTCAGACGCCCGACCAAGGACATCAAAAGCGCTTTAAAACAGTTTCGATTGCATTTTTTTGTACACATGATTGCCAATGCAAAATTAGTTCTTTGTGTTAGACAAAGCTAGGAGGACATACCCCCCATGATATTGGTATTTCGTCACTTTGCGGACAAATGAGGCCCAACATGGTTAAACATCGGTTATAAATTAATATCCACCGTAGTAATTTTTGCGAATGGGTATCGAAGCTGAATGAGTGAACACGTTGATTAGTAGGATCAATGTTATGTTAGGGTCCATTTTCAAATAAGGTAAAACAAATTGTAAATATCGGTTCTGAATTAATATCCACACTACCATATGTAACGAATGGATATTCAGGCCGAATAAATTGTGTGTAGAGTAATGTTTAAGGTTGCCATAGATAACGCGTTAGTTATTAGAATTAAGGTCATTTTAGGATAACTTTTGGTTCAAATGAGGTAAAAAATTTTTTTATAAATATCGGTTGTAAATTAATATGAGTAGTACTAATTGTTGAGAATGGGTATACAGACTCAATCAGTTGCATGTAGTGTAGGATTTAAGGGGCATAGTAACCATTATGTAACCAAAATGTTGTCTCACTAGGAATATGCAAACAGACTTAACAATTGACGTTAGATGACCAGATATGGTGCCAGTTCTTGCAAATGTCTGCCTCGAGCTAGAAATAATCCCTTTGAATTTGACGAATAACATCAACCAAGTTGAAGAATAGCTTCGATAACTCCATATGTCTGTCATCTCAAATTCCTCGTTCATTTTGTCTAGCTAATGAGTATACGATAGAGCCAAACTAGACCATAAATAGACAGATCTATCTGTTTTGTGAATAGGCAATATAATATGGATTAAGAATACTGACCAGCGATACGGCTGTTCTGTTTTGGAACATCATGATGTCTTGCTGGCATCATTGAAAACTGTTTCAATCGTTTCTCTCTTGCAGGAAAGTAGCCTATGTTATTTTTACTAGGATTGTCTTTTTGAATTTGGTGTTAATACTGTTATATGGGAAATGGAAACGGTCTTTGGATTATGGACGCGATATTCTTTGATGGAGGACGGCTGAATGAATGATGGACCAGGCGCTTGTAATTGAGAAATTGTTAATCTCAGCTCTATGTGAACTAGTAAATGTGAGTCATCGATAACCCAAACCGGTGAAATTCTTAATTTCACCATCAAAATGTGATCCTAGGGATATAAACGGTCGTAAGATGTTAGACTATGTTCAGATATCACTGTGTTTCGATAGACTTGAACTATGATCTGAGAATAACGCCTTGAACTTGATAGGCAACAAGGAAAAGTATGATTTTCAGATGTACCATATGGCCGCCATTCGTAATTTCGCCATCAACTGCTAACCTTAGGGCTATGTAAATATATTCCAATGCGCATAGAATGTTGGGCTATGCTTAGAGATCCTTCAGTTTTCATAAATTTGCATAATGAGTGAGTAATAATGCCTTGAACTATACGAGCGACACGAAAAAGGGCGAATTTCAGATGACCCACACGGGCGCCATTTTGAATTTGACCATCAAATCTTGATCTCAGGATATGTAAATAGATTCAAAATGGGCGTAAGATATTCGACTAGGGTCAGCGATATCTCGGTATTGATAAATTAACACAATGAGTTGAGAATAGTGCCTTAAACTACATGTATACGAGAAACCTGAAAAAGTATGATTGAAATGACCATATGGCCGCCAGTTAGAATTTGATCATCAAATCTTTATCTTAAGGGTAAAATGCCAACTGGGCATAATATGTTAGGCTCTGTAAAGAGATCCCGCGAATTTGAAAAACAATGTCCAGTGAGCTAAGATTAATGCCATGAACTACACGAGCAAGTGTGATTTTTAGATTAGCCCACATGTTCGCCATTTTGGATTGAACAGTCATATTTAAGCTGAAAATTATGTAGATTCAAAATAGGCGTAATGTGTTTGGCATTCAATAGGTTTTAACAAATTTGTATAATGGATTAAGAATAATGCCCATTGTATGCACAACCTGAAAAAGGTGACCTCACATGAGCTTTTGTTTGAATTAACGCATGATGGTTAATCACTAGAATTATGGAAATGAAATTCTTCGGAAAATCTTGTCTCTCGATTTCCAATCATTCTGAAGATACCGCAAAAAGATCAAAATGATGCTAAATGTCCGAACCTCTATCAGTCAGACCACGTAAGGTTAGGTAAAATTACTTCAAATTTGAGAAAGAAAACTTGACACGAATAGTTTTCTTAATCGAGAATGTCCAATCTATAAAAAAAAGCATGTTGCAAATAATTCTCAAGCAAAAAAAAAACTCACGGACGTATGACCTTACACTACTTATCTTTAACTACACTCCGAAGAACTTTTTCAGATTGGATACCTATTTCTTTTTCGAAATTACCTTAGAATAAATTGCCAACTTTGTCTTCGTATCCATCCTTAGCTTGAACCACACAGCACACAAATGTAATTAACAAACAGCTCAATATATATGACATAAAAATAATTGACCTCATTTTACCCTCAATGTGATCCTAAAATGACCCCAATTCCAATAATTATCGTGCTAGTCATATCCTCGTAAAACCCTACACTGCACAAGATTAACGTAGCACGGATACCCAATGGCAACAAAAATCACCATAAAATTAATTTACCAACGAGTTTTACAAATTGTGGATTTGTTGACGAAAAAAGTGACCCCACATATAAAGCAGTGACCTTTAATGCCCCAAATTGGTATCCACTCCCGCCTTGAACCCTACCCCACAAAGAAATAATTTAGCTTGGATACTCATTTGTAACAGCCATCGCCATCAAAAGTCACATTTGATGCTCTTGGTCGGTCGTCTATATTATACGTTTTCTAACACAAATAATAAATGGGCGTGGCCACCCCCTCCCCTCTTTACCCAAACCCTGCAGCATGCGTGCAATCCCATAGTTTTGTACAAGTATACACATTATCGGGTCGTAAGACCCGACAATCCCGGTCTGAGGTTTAAATTTATAGGGAAATATTATGTAATGTAGCCTGTTCAGTTATAAGTATATATGCGATATTAATATACATATGTGTTACATAAGATGTCATGAAGGTATTTATGTCACTGATACTTCCCAACAAGCTCTCCATCTGTTTGGACCCGACAGCGTATGTGAGAATTTTACGACCCGACAATGCACGTTATGCTAGAATATATATATATATATATATATATAGTGAAAAGGTAAAAGAGTCAAACGAGAAGAAATATAAATGAAAAAAGATTAACTGCCAACACGATCACATAGCTCTGATGCGCATTTCTGCTGTTTTACTTCAGCTTCTTCAGAGAGCAAGTAATATTATTTTCATTACAGTGGGCTTTTTATAGCATAATTATATAACAACAAAATGGCCATAGTAACAAACAAGTAATGACATAAAGCTCAATCGTATTCGGTACAGTAAACACTAGAAATTGTCCGAACATGTACGGATTAACTTATTTCGTCATTAGCTCGCATTATGATAATCTCTAAGGTAAATGGCGGTACATAATATTGTGAGTCAATTAAGCGGTTATAAATCTCATTGTAACATGCAAACCAATATTAGTATAATGTTACAAGGTTGGCATTTTATATACATTAAATATAGATATGATTTGCATAGTATATATATATATATTCCTGCCTTATTCCGCTTTGACTACAGGAACAATTTTTCTACCCCCGCTTAAACACTGGACTACACTAACATCCCTGCCTAACCTCGCTTGGCTCTGGAATACACATACGTCCCTTCCTATAAACTTCACTTTGACACTGGGGCACAAATACATTCCTCCCTAACTCCGATTTGACACGGGCATCGTTCCCTTTCCCCGCTTTGACACCCAGCTACACGAGCATTACTCCTTAACCAGCCGCGAAACTCTGTTATTTAACATTTTGGTAAAGAAAGTCCCATTAGTATATCATTTCAATAGATGAAATGTACTTGAACCTAATAATAGTGGCGCATGTCCTAACCTACTTCCGAATCCCAGTCTGGCAGTTGACTATACAACTTAGACATACGATTAAGCATGCATTACTCTCTGACCCCGCTTTGACACTGGACTATACGGATCCCACGTGGACACTGAACTATATGTACATTCCTCCATAAAGCTGCTTCCTGCCTGACACCGCTTTGACATTGGACTATACGAACATTCCTCGCTAACCCCGCATTAACACTGGAGAATACGAATTTTTTTTCTTCATAATTCTGCTTGACAGTATACGTTCTTTCCTGTAAAGCCCACTTCGACAATGGCTTACACATACATCTCTCCCTTTAACCCCGCTTCGACGCGCTATCCCGCTTTGACACTGGACTACAAAAACATTCCTCCTTAACTCCACTGTGACACTCGACTATATGTACTTTCCTCTTAAAGGCTGCCCTGACACTTCCACACATACATTCATCCCTAACATCGCTTTGACACTTGACTACACAAACGTTCCTCCCTAACCCCACTTCACCACTCGACTATGAATTCATTCCCCCTAATTCGCTTTGAAGTTTAGCTACTTAATATTTTCGATATGATTTTTATTAAACGCAACATTAACAGGGTGGCGAAAAACAATAGTTAAAATGTACTTGAACCTAATAATAGTGGCGCATGTCCTAATCTACTTCCGAATCCCAGTCTGGCAGTTGACTATACAACTTAGACATACGATTAAGCATGCATTACTCTCTGACCCGGCTTTGACACTGGACTATACGGACCCCACGTGGACACTGAACTATATGTACATTCCTCCATAAAGCTGCTTCCTGCCTGACACCGCTTTGACATTGGACTATACGAACATTCCTCGCTAACCCCGCATTAACACTGGAGAATACGAATTTTTTTTTTCATAATTCTGCTTGACAGTATACGTTCTTTCCTGTAAAGCCCACTTCGACAATGGCTTACACATACATCTCTCCCTTTAACCCCGCTTCGACGCGCTATCCCGCTTTGACACTGGACTACAAAAACATTCCTCCTTAACTCCACTGTGACACTCGACTATATGCACTTTCCTCTTAAAGGCTGCCCTGACACTTCCACACATACATTCATCCCTAACACCGCTTTGACACTTGACTACACAAACATTCCTCCCTAACCCCACTTCACCACTCGACTATGAATTCATTCCCCCTAATTCGCTTTGAAGTTTAGCTACTTAATATTTTCGATATGATTTTTATTAAACGCAACATTAACAGGGTGGCGAAAAACAATAGTTAAAATGTGCTTGAAGCTGATAGTGGAGAAGCATACCTAACCCTAAGTAGTACAAGGACATTCCATTTTGACGGTTTAATCTGTCGGTGACAGAAATCCTCCAGTAGTATATACATGGTCATATATGGCCAAGTGACGTCAGGAAACTGAAGTTTTGGAGAAGGTATTCAACTTTTTATGTAAAATTATATTGACAGTGGCGTAAACGCCAACACAAGCAAAGGATTTTCATCCCGTGATTTCTTACATGAAGTATGAACCCTCAATTGCGCAGAAGGATCTGCTAAACCACCCGTTTAATGTAGCTGCTACGCTAACATGATAGTCGAAAAGAATGACCAACAATCATCAGGGATTTCTCTATCCAAGACATTCATTGTCCAGCCGTCGTGCCGCATTTCGGGTTCAGTAATCAGAGACTAGTATACCTGTGTTCTGTATGGTAGACTTATATACCCTCCTCTCATATCAAACTTTGTTTATATCCATAACATTTCTTGTAGATTTTGTTGCATGATCCAGGAGAGAAGGTGAGACGCATGGTTTCCCAATATACAGTCGTATCACCTGGAACAATGAACTACATCGCTATTAATGTCAAAGAGGTAAACCGGAACTACTTTCAACACAATCTCCTTACTGGCTTTGTTGACTCATAATTATTTCGGGAACAAGAAGTGATTATTGTTTTATTTCTAATGCCTTGAATTATTACTACTAGTTCTACCCCCGATTCAAATTATGAGTACGTGAACTGTGATGCCTCACTCAACGGGCTAGATTCTTACAACTGAGAAGCAGTCAACATTGTTGATTATTAGTAAAGCATTCATCAATAATTGTTGATTATAATACAACTTGTTGTTGTTGATAACAACTTTTTTATTAATTACCAGACGACATTCCTCTGTAGGTTCTATTTATGAAGTTATCCTCATTTCCATCTGGTTATAATTATACCTGTGTATCAAGGCCGCGATAGTAACATTCCATTTTTTTGTTTACGATTATATTTCCTAAATTGAGTGAGACGATCTGTTCCGCTGTTTGTTTATATATTGAGAGAACTAGGAAGAATTGGCACATGGAAGACAACCGAAAAAACATGCTCATATTTTGATACTTATACTGAGCTGACAGTTATGGGCACCATGATGCCATTGAATATGTCACACATATACATTTATTGTTTACCCTATCTGGCCTGGGCTTTGTGGGACCAGTTCGGGCCTGGGGGCCATTTTGGGTCCTCCTAGATATTTTTCTTACCCCTTAAATAAATTTAACCCTACCATATTTTCTCCGTCAACATCGGCAGTTTCGCATTCCATTGATCTCATCGGTATAATATCGGTATGGGCTTTATGACGAAATGGATGATTACAAGTTCGACATTGTAAACTATCCCTTTATGGACAGCAATATTCCAGTGGGACCCGCAAGTGGCGTATAATGATCTGACCTAACAGTATTTGCTAGATCCTGTGACGATTTTATTCAACGTCAAAAAACATTATTGCAGAAACATGGCTATACCTACAATCGCCTGCACTCAAAGTTTCTCAAATTTGACGATACAAAATACGAACATAGAGTGCAAGATATACGGCGTTACGTTTCGTAACCTGTGTCTAATTCCGCTTAACCCGGGGCTGGGTGCCGTATGAACCCGTATACTACAAGGCCATCATGGTGTTCATATGAACAGTCACAATCAAAGCGTGACTGAGATACATCATTCTCTGGATGAGGAATTTACACGAATATCATACGGGTTAAGAATATTGAACAGCGATACGAATTTGATGTCTGTTGGAACATCTTTGGCATCGTTGAAAACTGTTGACTGCTTCTCTTTTGCACCATACTATGATTGTTTTTCTATTTTTTTTTTTGCCAATGCTGTTATATGGAATATGGGATAGGTCTTTGGATTATGGACGCGGATATTCTTTACTGGACGACGGCTGAATCATGGATGACGGACTAGACGCTTGTATTATAAGAACCAACTGTTTCTCCATCGGAAACCCCTCAGTTCCTCTCGAGCATAAGTTTATGAAGTAGCATGAAAAGAGATGACATTAGACGTCTAAATATTCTTCGTGTTGAAGCTAACGCCTGAAAAAACTTCGTTTATCAGTTTCCGGTTCACTTTATTTTCAGCATCGTTATTTGCCCGCACCGTATAAAGCATTTGACGAGGAGGAATGCGTGAATACTGACAAAGGAGACTACCATCATCCTTTGGTGAAGGAGGGGAAGTATACATTTAGAGCCTGTAACGATGCCTGCTTTAACAGAGGATATGAGCTATACTGTAACTGTAGCTATATGCTTGGTAGGTATGAAGTGAATTTGTAGAAGTGATTATAATATTCAGTCGCAAGCTGTGACGTCAGCTAAAGCTGATGAAGTTCTATGCAAAACACGTTCTCATTCCCTTTCTCCTTTCCCTTGTTCTCTTATCTCTGCCACAAAGTAACCGCTGTCTCTCAGAGGACATGTCACTCCCTTGTGTGAGATGGTAATTATGCTGATTTTTTTCTCAATCCAAAACCTGCCAAATCAGATTTTTCTAGAAGTTTACATACTGAAATATCAGCCTCGACAAAACTGAGATGCTCCGTTGTATAAAAATGGAGATATGATTGATCAAATTGTGCCCCTCGGCCTGATTTGGTATTTTTGAGGTATTTACAGGAAAGATTTTCTCTTATAGCACCAATATGACACCTCAAACCAAAATAATTTTGTCACACAATATAGTAGGATGTTCGTTTATTGGAAAGAACCACGAATGGTTTTGGTTTGAGGTGTCATATTTTTGCTACGGGAGAAAACCCTTCATGAAAATGCCCCAAAATAGCAAAATAATCCCAGGAGCACATTTTGACCAATCATATCTCCATTTTTATGCAATTGAACATCTCAGTTTTTTCGAAGGGGATATTTCAGTATGTAAACTTCAAGAAAAATCTGATACGGCAGGTTTGGGAGTGGAAAAAAATTGGCTTTATTACCATCACACACAAAGGAGTTTTTCGTATGTAAACGTCACATATCCAAAGTTTCAACAGGATAACTACAGGGGTAAAAGCGTTCTTTTTTTTACGTATATCATCGTTCTATTAGCGTTTGAAATGCGTTTCAATAGCGTTCTGAACGCGTTTTGTATTCGTTTCCTTTGCTTCTCAAAGAACGCGTTTATACCTCGCAAACGCGTTTGACCATCGCGGGATGTTCATTTATCTGTTGTTTCGTTTCGCTTGAAACGCGTTTCACGAACGCGTTTATGAATGCGTTTAAAACGCGCTTTGGAAACGCGTCTTGGAAACGCGTTTCGGAACACGTTTGGAAACGCGTTTCGGAACACGTTTGGAAACGCGTTTCGGAACACGTTTGGAAAACGTCATAATTTTGTGACATTGATTAAAATCGTAACATGTAACACAAGATCTAGCAAATGTTACTAGGCGAGATATGTGTACGCCATATGTAGGTCCCACTGGGATATTGCTGTCCAGAAAGGGATAGTTTACGATGTCGAAATTATAATTATCTCAATCATTACATCGACGAGAGAGAAGGCCGAATTCAGTTTTAAAGAGACATAGGTCTAAATATGATGTACCGTTAGGGCTATCTGTAGTTTCCCTCAAATCCAGTGCAGGTGGATATATCTCCTTCATTGCGTCATTTATGAAGCAAGTATCCATATTGAGAAGATCGTCTACGTAGCTTTTGGTGAATGAGTAGAAACGGGTTTTGAATTGATCGGTTTTAAAAGCGGTAGTTATATTCATGAAAGAACAGATACAGGTCAGCCAACAGACGTGCACAATTAGTACCTATTGGAATACCTATACGTTGTTGATATATAGTGTTGCCAGATTTCACATAGATATTTTAATGAGATTTTCAATCAACTCTATAAACAAAGAAACATCCCATGAATGATATCCCTTGTATGTAGTAGAGCTAAGGAATCCTTCATTGCTTCTACATTGATATATTTTCTTGAACACAGATACTATTAATGAACTTAGACCTAATGAGGGGTTTAGGTGTAGAGAGTCGAGGTTTGTGTGGAAAACACTTGTTCAATGTATGGACAGTTACATTCACAATGCCAGAAGCATGGCATCTTGTGACACAGAATAACTCTAAAATTTCACTTTTTGTTCATTCTTTCCAGGACAGTTTGGAGAAGAAAATAGAGTTTGTGATCCCTTGGCCGCCTTGAAGTGTTACAGAGAGATCGTTGAATCATTCATAAACATATCCACTTGTAAGGCTTCGATAATAAAATAATGTTTTCAGGAAAATAGCTAAGATTAAGATAGTCTCTTTCAATGATTCGACGTAGTGTCGTTCTTTGGGGCAATCAGTTCTAGCAGAATATAGGGTAAGGTATGTTAGAAAAAGGTTATGTCATATTTAGATGAGCAGGATGGGTCTGGCAGAATGGTGTCAGAAGTGGAGTGCGATGAAGTGTTCTGATTGTGTTGAGGGCATGTGATAAAGTATTCAGACAAAAGCTGTCAGAGGTGGGATAAGATAAAATTGTTTGTGTCAAAACCGAGATGAACATGGTAAGACTCAATGGTGGCAGAAGTAGAGTGTTATAAAATTGTTTTGCTTGTGTCGGGGAGTTGCACGTAGCGCTCGCCATAATGCTGTCAAAGGGGATATAATACAAATGCTCGAGTTATAACAGGAATGGGATTAACAGGGGCACTTAAACTAAATGGTATTAAAAGTGGGGTATCAGAGATTTATCATAAATGAGACAAACAAGTCTATAGGTCCTATAGTCTTGTTTGTCTCATTTATGATAAATCTCAGAGTGAAAGATTTCAAAAGTGGGCATTGATTAAAACCTTCTGGTTGTGTCAGGGGAAATGCGATGAAGAACAGAAACCAAGAGTGATGGAAGAGATTGAAGAGGACTAATTGTAAATTGGTGGCATCGATTAAATATTCTGATCGGTCCGAAGTATATCAATGCCAGTTTGGAGATGTGTTGAAGCACTCGTCTAAAGTTTTGGGTGGTCAGATATGATAAGAAATTGTAAGCGTCCTGATAGATATGTGCTGTGCGTATGTGGCGCTGTGATTTATGTATTAATAGTGAGAGGATTGTAGAATTTATTAATTGTAAATTGGGAATATAGTTAATGATAAATTTTTTTTAAAGGAAATGTACATTATCAGACGTTAAGTTGGTTATCAATTGCTAAGGTAAAAATGGAATAAGCCATTAATTACCACCATGGTTGTGCACATCTATAGGCATACGTTACGTGGAATGTTTGTCACCGAGTTAGAGCCACACAGGTATATTACTTTAATTTCGCTTTAAAATATATATATTTATTTTTAATTTAATTTCTTTGCAGCTGTATCTATGGAAAGCGAATGCGATTGCCCAGTGACCTGCCACGACGTTGTTTACGAGACCAGCCATTCGTCCATGCAACAGTTAGTACCGCACTCATTTGATCTTTCTTCTTGGGGAACTATTTCTCAGACGAGAAATAATTTGTCCAATTTTACCACTATATTTTGAAGGCTCTGCAATATTGTATTATTCTATTAAGGAATATATCTATAAAGTAACACCATTATGCACCAAAATGCTCATTGTCCATGGAACCAATGTATATGTTCATTCAGTGGCTTTCTGGCACAAATGATTCATTCCCACTATGCTAATATTACGGAAATGCAATCAGGCTCATCATAGCTGAATTGAAATTTTATGAAAGCCTGACATATTTGGTACAGATCTACAATTTATTCTGGGGATATAATTGAATTGTCTGCAAGTGACATTTGCATGATGACTTTTTCCAAGAGGGATCAAATATTTCTTCAAATTGCCTGATATTATCTCCATCTTTTCAAGCTGCAAAGTAAAATGCTGCTGTGCTCATAAACTAACGCCTTCATGCACCATATCGTAGCTCATGGACTCCTGAATAAATGTTCGTGGACATTAAGTGGATATCATGCACGGGCTAGAGCAAATATTGACGGAATTACCGGACCACCCCCCTCCACCATTATACCAGAATTTCTCACCACCTGTACGAACTGTCTTGTGGCTGTCGGTGGACGACGTAGTTGCCTTGGTCATTACAGACATGTACACAAATACATACAGGGCATGACACATACATGATCTTTGACCGAGGCGAGTTTATCACCACCTCACACGTACGCCCCCAACGCCAAAGGAAAATGTCACACAAGAAAACCGCCACCCAATATGGTGGGGTTTTACTACAGGTGTCGTTTGTAGAACTGAACATTCACTTGTATAGGGGCCTGTTAATTGGCCCACTTCCGAACGCATTCTTGATTTATTTAACTCTAGAATGAATTTTTTTATGTAGTCATTCATTATTGTGATTCCACAGGAAGGATACGGCGGTGATTTTCCTGTATTTTGACCGACTCAAAGTGGAATCATTCACACAGGTGGCCGACTATACCAATGGGGATATATTTGGTAAGTACCGGTAGTAGTCATATCACACATGCCGAAAACAGATTTTGACTCCGGAAAGTATATGTATGGCTGATGTCGATGGATATTGGATATGGAGTCTCGGTATTGATAAGCGGGGCCAGAGTATTCAGAGAAACGGTTGACCATTTTCAATCATATCCACAAGACATTATCTACTGATCCAGCCAAATTATGCGCACAAATAATCTAAATTGTTTTCTTGATCGATGTATGTCGTCACACATTGATTAAGAGTGTTCCCCATCATGAGGCCAGATTTTTTTATTCGTTTACGGATCCGCCGACCCCAAAAAACGGGTTTTCTGAAAAAAATATAATTTCCAAATGGTCTGTTTTTTTCTCCGCCGACTCGATTTTCCCCGTCAATGAAAAAAAAAATCCGGAAAACCCTGTTACAAAATTCTGTGATGAACTGCTCTCCGCGAGGGAAGACAACTCTTCCGCCACTGGGCGCGCTATCCTAAATACACACCGCAAAGTGTTGTTATCGCCATTCTGTGCGCAAATGTATAGCTTTCTGGGCATTCCCAGTGCTTGGAGAGTGTCTTGACGTATGCGGGACCACGAAATATGACGGGAGCTAATAGAGTTTTCCTGCATTTGTCGATAGACAACGGGAGTGACACCTTTCATTGGTTTTTCAGAGCCAATCCAGATGAAACGATTGGAAATATCATAGCCGAACACTGCGACAGTTTGATAATAACGGAGATGAGGACGTCTCAAACTGCCAATTTCGGAGACGGAAGAATGACCCCTTCATGACATTCCGACGAAGATTCTGCAGTCGGTATGTGTTTGTGCGAGCCCACAAGGAGACTGAGAAAACCCCGTCCACGCAAATAAAAATGTCTTTGATATTCTTAGGAGTGCGCAGAAGAGATACGATCGTCTCCCGAAGTCCAGATTTGTATAGATCAAAAGTTATCAAAGCGGGATGTTATCAAAACGGTCAAATATTCGAATAGCATATATTTTGCTAATGATAAACCGGTAACCTGGAAGTGTTCAACGCGAATTTTTCGGGCAGCTGTCTTGCATACTGTCCTGCATACTGGCAGCTTCAATTTTACTTCAACATTTAAAAATCTAATTTTGTTGTGCTAATTTTTTTAGGGAGATTTTTTTTCCCGACCGACCGACCCAAATTTTTGGGGCCTTCAGTCCGTAAACCAAGTAATAAAAAAAACTGGCCTGAAAATCGTGGGCACATCCTTTCCCTATCTAACACGACGCGGGTGACGTAGCATCACACTTATATATGCTACACGCATGGCGTGTCAATCAGATAACAATATCCTCTTGATTTCCCACAATCACCTGGTGTAGGCGCATTCAGGCATTCGATTATGATAAAAAAGTACTTTGAATTATAATGTACGCTGAACATTTGAAAGAGCACACGTTAGTTGCGACACACGCCCAAGACTATATCAATGCTGATAGTTTCCCATAGATAGGAGGGCCTGTGAATATGGCAAGTCGTTTTGGTATTTATTCATTTATTTTTTATATCAAAAATAAATGTGCGCCTTTTTGGTATTTAATCGCGTAATTGTTGATTCAAAAATACTATTTTTGATATCAGGAATTACATTTTTCATACCTAAAATTTTCGATATGAAAAAAAGAATTTTTGATGTAAAAAATAACTGAATTAATACCAAAACAGCTTGCCATATGTTAATGGCTAATGATCATGTGCAAACTTCGGAGAAAATCACTCAGAGGCTTTTAACTTGCAATTTTGCAAAATGCCGTGCGTCCCGATGACCCCGAAAATAGACAGAATCACTAAATCAAATGATCGAATACATCGCAAAGGTCCACCTCAAACTATTCTATCTGCGCTAAGGCTAAACCAGCAGAATACTTCAACGCATTTTTGAATTGAATGCGCGAATTTGCACTGAACAAATATTTGAATCTATACCGAGTCAAAGCAAACTAACACTGCTCATATCTGCAAAGGGAGCGTCCGGAGATTAATGATGTAAGAAGGTTGGCTAACCAAAATTTCTCCACTGGTTCTCTTCATTGACCAGTTAATATTAAAGTCTGTCCATTTTAATTAGTCGGCTACATTGCAGCTTGTCAAAAATCAATGGATAACTCTGCATAATTTTTTTTTATGCATAATGTAGAACAAACTGAACTTTAAAAAATGATCATTGCTCCGTGATATCGATAATATATATCACGCTTGTAATAACTTGGAAATTTCTCTATATAAAACTCAGGTAGAGTTGTTTCATGTATCTGGCCTCAATTACATAATGTATTCATGCTCACTGGCACAAAGATAATGGATGCCGTATAAAGTAATAACAGGCGGTCCGTGGGAGGGTGGCTTATATCCCATGTCCAGTGAAATTGCCGAATCGCCCTACGTAAATGACCCCCGATACATGAAACTGCTGTACCGTAGTTTTATATGGATAGAATAACGATTCAAGCGTGATATATGATCGATATCACGGAGTAATGGTGGCCATTTTGTAGAGTTCAGTTTGTTCTACATTATGCAAACAAAAGAAAAATTATGCAAAGCTAACTACTGATTTTTGACAACCTTCAAAGCAGACGACTAATTAAAATGAACAGACTATAGCTCATTATTCAGTTAATATTCTAGCTTATTGGATTTGTCTCCAAATTAAAAAAAGTAGGAATGAACTGTTTCAGTTGATTGTGTTCAGTCTAATAGAATGAAGGATATTAAAATGTCTTCATCATGTCAATTAAATACCGGTAATAAGACATGTAAACAGTAATAACAATATCTTATTTTTCTCTCTCCTTTTCATTCCAAAGCGTCCATTGGAGGTCAAATGGGCTTGTTTCTGGGAGCGAGCGTCGTCACGTTGGTGGAGATAGCCGAATTCATCGTTCGTAGCTTGTGTCGTATTTTACAAAAACGCTTATCAAATTCTGTACATGCCAGAAGGTGATGGAATGCTTTCTGGTTTACACAATTACTTAGAAACAAATACGGACAACCGAAGTGATTGTTAATGAAAGATTCCGATAGTTATTTCACCCATGCAGCCTTGGACTGGATTGTCAAACGTGATAAAGAATTAGATGCGAACATAATCCTGTTCGTTCTCCTTGACCAAAGGGGACAAGATCCTTCGTGTGGGGATCTGAGAAGACTGGGTCTTCCTTCGTCGGGGGATTGCTTCCTTTACCACAGGAACACGACTGGATCTTCCTTCGTGTTTTCTTGGCAACGGCGACAAAAATGGATCTTCCTTCGTGATATATTGACCCACGGCAAGACTGTTCCTCCTCGTGTGGAGGACTGTTTTCTTGACCAAAGGCTGCAAGACTGGGCCTTCCTTCATGTGGGGGACGTTTTTTTAAAAAAATTTTAACAAAGGCGACAAGACTGGCCCTTTCTTCTTGTTTTCGTGACCAAAGGCGACAAGAAAGACCTTCTCGATCTTCGCATATGCGAGAGGAATGCCCACATGTGTACTGCTGGTCTGGCTGTGACATTTATGGGCATTGTTAGATGGCCATTGTGTGAAGAAACAACTAACGCTCCAGTGAAAAGTTCCTAGTCACTTGTTAGTGCAAAGATAAACTATTATTGTATGAAGCATTAAGTCTCTCCCCTAATTGTGACTAGTAAGTTGAGTTCGACGTCTGTTTGGTACCCTTTCTCTATTACATTTGTGTTAGTCAGTCACAGGTATTGGCCTACTGTTTAAAGCTGCCTGTGGGTATGACCGGAAGTTGCAAATTTGGAGTTATACTCGTCTGGGAAGGTTTACCATTTTCTGTCTTTGTCGTCACCAGATTTCTCATTGGGAGCTTATTTTTTCTATGATTTGTCAGGACCTTACTTATGTGTTAAAATTCTACGGTATGTATTTCTTGATGAGACTATTGACTTTATTAAATTAATTGCTAAACTCTGTCATTGACTTGTTCCTTACTTGAGTGGCCTCGCCGCAGACCACTGCTCTGAGAGATGCCTTACCGAACCTAGGAAAAACTAGCTAGATCGGGTGCCCATTACCCTGTAACAGTCTCAATTATGTACTTCTATTCAATGTTTTGCGTTCCGTTCATTTATCAGTCGAAGGGCATCGTTCTCCAGTAGTAGGAAGACAGCAAATTCCCAATGAAAAATGAAGGTGAGGCGTGAGGGTGGTGGCGTGATTTAGCGATCTTGTTCTCTAGTTATAGCAGCCAGTTTATAGCGATCGTCAGTTAAGAGCTCCTTGGAACAGCACTTTCCACGTTGATTACACGCTTCGCCAAATCATGAAATGCCGCCAAACACAATGTGTCAAGTCTTGGAATGTCGAATCAGAGTTACCTCCCATGCATTTGGGTTCCAAAATATCAGGATTGTTTTTAAATTTCTTGATTTTGGGATCACGATGACCTTCACCTTTGATTTTGGTACGTAATACATCGTGAGTAGTAGTGTCTACTGATTTCAAGGCCTGTTTTCCAGGGAGGTAACTCTTGGTTCCTTCTTTTTCCGCCAGGAGCGCTCTTGTAGGTATGACGTCACTTCCGGTCTGGGTGAATGGAGCGTGACCTGGGAACATGATAGGATATGTACTGACCTGTCTGTGGGGGTTTTCCACAATGTCGTTCACCTCCGTGTCTTTTCGGGTACGACCGTGTCTTTTCGGTGATCTCCGTGTCTTTTTCCATCTTCAGAACATGATAGGCCATGTACTGACCTGCCTGTGGGGTTTGTGCACAATGTCGTTCACCTCCGTGTCTCTTCGGTCACCGCCGTGTCTCTTCGGTCAGGTCCGTGCCTCTTCGGGCCCCTCTGTGACATTTTCGGTCACTTCCGAATCTCTTCGGTCACCTCCCGAAGATACAAGTGGGGTTTTCCCCACAATGTCTTTCACTTCCGAGTCTCTTCGAGTGTCTTCGGTCACTTCCCACGAAAAGACACGGAGGTGGCCGAAGACACACGAAGATGTCACGGAGATCACCGAAGAGACACGGAAGCGCCCGAAGATGTCACGGGGGCGCCCGCAGATGTCACGGAGGTGCCCGAAGATTACACCTACAATAGGGGTCTGTATTATACAATATACAGGCCTGTATGGGGTATGGGGATGGTCATTTTGAACATGATAGGACATGTACTGAGCTGTCTGTGGGGTTTTCCCGCCAAAATTTCGCTGTCGTCTGCTTGGGGTTGTCACGGGCCGAACACCCGGCTCCCCGAACTGCAACATTGTTGCACGTTCGCTACAATGTTGCGACTGTCTGTGGGGTTTTTCCTACAATGTCGATGTCACGGAGGTGCCCGAAGAGACACGGAGAGTCACCGAAGAAGGGGGCGAGAGGATCCCTAGTGTACCGATTGGGTCGTATGAGGTATCAATGTGAAGCATTCGTGAAGGGGCATCTGATAGGTGGGTTGTGAGTTGAAATATCGTCATTCTGCGCATGCGCGGTAGACCAGGGTATGGAAATAGACGTTTTGGGGTCTAGGTGGTCACTAGTGGTCCGATGGAGTCCAGTGGTATCAATGTGAAGCCTATGTGAGGGCATCCGATGGAGGCTGGGTGTGGGGTTGGAATATGGTCATTCTGCGCATGCGCGGTAGACCAAAATTGTGGAAATAGACGTGTTGGGATCTAGGGGGTCCCTAGTGTACCGATTGGGTCGTATGAGGTATCAATGTGAAGCATTCGTGAAGGGGCATCTGATGGAGTGGGTGTGGGGCTAAAATATCGTCATTCTACGCATGCGCGGTAGACCAAGGGTATGGAAATAGACGTTTTGGGGTCTAGGTGGGTCACTAGTGGTCCGATGAAGTCGTATGAGGTATCAATGTGAAGCCTATGTGAGGGGGCATCCGATGGGCTGGGTGTAAGGTTGGAATATGGTCATTCTCCGCATGCGCGGTAGACCAAGCGTATGGAAATAGACGTTTTGGGGTCTAGGGGAGCCACTAGTGGGTCGATGGAGTCGTATGAGGTATCAATGTGAAGCATTCGGAAAGGGGCATCCGACGGGCTGGGTGTGGGGTTGAAATATCGTCAGGCTGCGCATGCGCGGTAGACCAAAGGTATAGAAATAGACGTTTTGGGGTCTAGGGGGGTCCCTAATGGACCGATGGGATCGAGTGAGGTATCAATGTGAAGCCTATGTGAGGGGGCATCCCACTGTGTGGATGTGGGGCCGGAATAGCGTCATTCTGCGCATGCGTAATAGACAAAGGGTATGAAAATAAACGTTTGGGGATCTAGGTGAGCCACTAATGAGTCGATGAAGTTGAGTGAGGTATCAATGTGAAGCCTATGTGAGGGGGCATCCGATTGGACTAGGTTCTCGGCCGTTGTCAACATTCTGCGCATGCGCAGACAGGGAATTCTGGGAAAAGGGTGTGGAAATAGACGTGTTAGGGTTTAGGTGAGCCCTAATGATCCTATGGTGTCGTATGAGGTATCAATGTGAAGCTCTCGTTAGGGAGCATCCGGCTGTGCTAGTGTGTCGTTCGTTGTCAATAGTCTGCGCATGCGCAGTCTGGCCGTAGTATAGAAATAGACGTGTTGGGGTTGAGGTGGGCCCCTATTGGGCCGATGGGATCGAGTGAGGTATCAATGCAAAGCATACGTGAGGGAGTATCCGATGGGCTGGGTGTAACGTGGAACTGACGTCATTCTGCGCATGCGCAGTAGACCAAGACTATGGAAATAGACATTTTGGCGCCGACAGGGGTAACTATGTGTCCGATCGAGTCGTCTGAGGTCTTATGTTGAAGCTCTTGTGAAGCAGCATCCGATTGGATTGCGGGTTCGTCCGTGTTCAATGGTCTGCGCATGCGCAGTCTGGTCGTAGTATAGAAAGCAGGCATGTTGGGGATGCGTGGGAGTGTGTGACCCACCACTATGGGTCCATGGGTGTGGTTGGGTGGTGGTGTGGGTTCTGCGCACAGACGTCACTTCCGGGTTTCACTAAAACTACCTTCGAACACAGAAGAGTTCCAATGTTCCCCTTAGACGTAGGGTCCGGATGTTCAACCTCCGGACGGCCCGGCCCCGTCCCATCCCGGCCGCAGCGCGCGCGCGCCTTATCCGGCCTCACGCCTGCGCGGGTGAATTTCGGATTATCCTAGGCCACTGATGGGCTACTTTCTCCACGGTGTTCGAAGCCAGTTTCACCGAATCCCCACATGTCTGTTATAGCTTTCATGCATTATGCTCATATAGAAAACACACAAGACAGAGTTTTTTGGGTGAGATCTCATTTTTTTTATTCAGTGAACAACAACAACGTGAGAACAACGACGTGAAAACTGAAGCCCAGAACAGGGGGCTTGTACATTGAAATCGATAGAACTTAAGCCCAGGACAGGGAGCTTCAAAATTGAAAGAACTTAAGCCCAGAACAGGGAGGCTGGGGCTTGTACACTGAAAGAACTTAAGCCCAGAACGGGGCTTGTACATTGAAATGATCGGCGGCCCAGTCATATACGAGTACATCGCGGTCCTCGGCCTTGGGGTACTCGTCAAACATCTGTACGATGGTAGATAAGGTCTTCCCCGGCATCGATGGTACAGGTAAAACAAGCAATATTGTCCGCACACGCTACTGGTCAGGCTTTGCAACGTTTGACTGTTCCAACACCACGTCTCTGTGCCTTGATCCATGAAGTCTGTTAAATCGAGATGGAGGGTGGCAGGCCGTACGGGTCAAAGTATTCGCCCTGCTGTTCTGTCAAGTACACGCCCACCCAATGTTCACCGGGCCGATCCATCGGGTCCGTGTTGAGAACGTAAGCAGCAGGATACATACGGTCTAATGGGAACACATCTCGGGCGAACACCCCTTGAAAGACCATACGTGTCTCTGGGTCATTCTCCAGCACGGTAGTTATCTGGTCTGTATCCATGTTAGATGGAGAAGTCACACAGGATGTTGCGCGCCTTGTCCACTTGAATGATGTTGTCAAACTCGGCGTAGCAGATCACATTGACGGTGCTCCGGAGGGCTCGTCCAAAATGGATTTCCAACCGTAAATTGCCTTGCTTGGCGAGGGCCAGCTGATAGTCGTTCTCTAAGGTGGGGGTCAAATCGAAACAGAACAACGTGTATCCGTACGCGTAGTCCTCCCGACTGATCATATTCCCTTTGTCCTGGTTGATTTGACCGGTGGCTGTACACAGACTCTGATAGACTCGAATGAAATTCGCGCGCCCAAAGTTCGGTGTTAAGGCCGTAGCTGGGACCTGTTGTCCATCCACATGCAGGGCCACAAAATTGATGCCGAAATGTTTAAAGTCAAACGGGTTCTCTGGGTAGGCTCCGCTGAAACTGGTATTTTCCACACAGGCCAGGATCAATCGCTTGGGTAGGTCCCCCCAGGAACAGGTTTTCTTTGTTGGCGCTCATATTTCCAGCAGACACAGAGAACACTTTGGTTTGCACACGTCGGATAGGGTACCGGGCTGGTTTTGTTTCCAAGGCTTTGAGGTGTCCCAATTGAAGGACTGGATTCGGTTTCACTTTTCGGACATACAGGACTGCGTCTTGGATGACAATCTTATAGTCCGCTGCATGCCCGTCTACGTTAGTGGCCATCAAGGCGAAGGTCGGAGGCGCCCGTATCAGTCGGATTTTGATGGGGATCTTGTTCAAGAGGTACCGGTCTTGCATGAAGATGTCTGCGTGCATTCGACCCATGAGATCCACCGAGACGCCGTTCGCGGTCAAAGCCTTCCTTTTGCTATATCCCACATTGTCGTCCTCTGCGCCCATGTGCTCGGCTGTGTCCTGGTAGAAAAAAGCGGCTGTCAGCTGAGATTTTTTAGCCTCTCGTCCATGCGACAACAGCGTCTTGATGTAGGCTCAATAGGGGTACGTGTTGGTCGAGTCACTGATGAGTTTGTCGCTGAGAAATATATCCACCTGTTGAAACATCGAGTGCAGCCAGAGATTCGTCGGGCCCACCGTTGCTTGGTCGACGATTCTGGAGCCATTTCCATTGATCATCTTGGCTTTCACATACAAGTATGTGTGGGCTAAATCCACATAGGCCGTATCCGCATTACTGATGGTGAACACGATGGGCCCTGTTTCGTTGATGCTGGAGAGCGGGAGATGCTCCACCCATAATCCTTGTTCGGCACTGGTCTGTGTGGGCGGCACGGTCCACAAATCAAATTCACTGTTGGTGGAGGGGCAGGACTCTGCGTGGATCAAGGACATGTTTTAAGAAAAGATATCCTGGGTCTTCGATGTGCGTCGTCGCTGGGTCGGTCGTCGACTGGTGCGTGGTCTCGGTGGTGCAGGTCTTTTATTCCCTACGGTGCGTTGTGCTTTGGCCACCAAGACGTCTCCCGCTTCTTTGGCCCGCCGTTTCAAGGCTTCTTTGGGTGCCGTACCCCCCCAAGACATCACCAGCGACTTGCAGTCCACTGCGTACCGCTTGTTTGCCGATTGCTTTCACCCCACCCGTCACAAAGGGCAGGAACGTTTTGACGATGCTGCCGAGTATGTTCCCCAGTCCATGTCCTCGTTGCATGCGTGCATCACTAAAGACCGGTAGGCCACCGCCGGCCTGTTGGGCATAATAGTCCATATAGCTGCGTGCATCGCACTCGTAAGGCACCTTCATTATACAAAGTGGGGAGCACGTGCTTGTCGAAAATGCAGTGTCAGCACCATTTTCCCGCGTTCGAATGCCACCGGTCGTCCCGTGTCATCTATTATACCCACCGTGGTAGTGTTGATGTCGGTTTGTCGTACGGGTAGGTAGAGCATGTGGGTGAAACTGTGGGTGACTTGATCTCCATACGTCTTTTTAATGGGCACCACCCGTAACAGAGGTGTGTTGATATCGCCCACGATGTGGTTGTCCACCACGTCCGAGTAGACATAGAGTCCGTACATACCCGACTTCATATCCAATCGGGATCTCGGCATGGTGGGCGGTGGGACCAGCGAACGTCTGTAGATCGAAACCCAGCATTTGCTGTAGGATAGGACTCAGTACGACCCTCACGTTGGCGGTGACGATGAGCTGTGCCTTGTCGTTGTGTGCGTTGTAATCGAAGTCCACGTGATTCTTGAAGGGATAGGTTTTGATGGGTTTTGAAACATTCGTGACCTCCCGTAGAGCCTTATAATGCAACGGTCTTGACAGCCCACTCATGGACTCCTTGGGAGTATCGTATTGGCCTTCGGGGAGGGTGAGTCGGGTGTCTTTTCCTTCGTAGGTCACCTCGTACCACACTTCATTGGCTCGCACGTTGTACCACGAGTAAGGGTATTGGATATCCACGAGGCCACATTCCCAGCGCCCAGGTAAATGCAACGGTTGCGGAAACTGGGGCACGTACTTGGCCAAGGTGTTGTCAGGAAACACATCCAGCGAACTGTTACTGGGTAGGGTGAGGTAAAACATGGCGACTGAGCTGTCCTGCTGCTGCTGTTGGTTTTAATAGGTGTTCCAGGCCTTGGGCTGTTGTGTCCGGCGTCGTGTTCGTCGCGGTGACTTGCTACGTGTCACGGCTCTGGATATGTGGGATGTCTTGATATAGGGTGGTTTTTTAAAGGTGTGTAAAGAAGGTGCCCGTTGTGGTGGTGTTTTGGGGGTGACTCCGGTTTCCACTCGGATTCCCAAGAAGGTAGTGGGCCACTCGGCGATTGCTGGGTTCGCTGCATCCAGGCCCAGCGCTCGGGCTTCCCCACTAATTCCTGCGGTACATGCATGTCTTTCAAGCCTTGAGCGAGGACCTCCCATCCTCGAGGATCCGTGTGCGACCTGCGTTTACGCATCAGGTCATTCACTAAATCCGTCATGTGGGTGCCGGGGACTACCTGATTCTGTACCAGGAGTTCGCCTTTATCATTCCAAGTCATGTTAGGATTCTGTTTCATCCGTTGTAATACCAGGCCAGTTTGTTTCTTGAACGATGCAGGTACACTCTTCAGGACTTCGTCTTCCACCAACTGTGGGGCTGTGGGTGGTACCCCTGGTAATGGCGACTGTTGGAGCGGTGCTGAGGTCGGCGGTGTGTCGCGTGGTGGTGGTGGTGGTGGTGGGTTAGAGAAGGTTTTGTATTGGTCCATGAACGTCATGTACCGTTGAAGCGTCTCATTGTACCGTTGTACTTTCTCACTATCGCTTAACCCCGTTCTTTGTAAGATCTGTTGCATCTCTTCATCGAGGGTGTTTATGGTCTTCACCGTAGGTGGGACAGGGTAGGGCGATTGGAGGTTTTGAAGGAGCCGTGGTTCCACGAGGTGCATTTTTTTCGTATGGTTCATTGTCGGTCGAAGAGTCCACCCAATACTGGACCCAACACGGAAGCGGCCAGCGGTGCTAAGATGGCCCCGAGAAAGCCGCCTTTCTGTAACATCTTTTTCTTTTGTGTTTGAGAGACTCGCTTCTGGACTAGGGTTCGGAGACCTGTCTTATGCTTGGTCAACTTGGTCTTCTGAGCCGGAGTCAGTGGAACGTTGCCTTTTAACAGGTTGTACCCGATCTCGCACAGACAGCGTACACGGCCAGGGTCCGCACCGCGTACAATGGTTCGGACCAACTCGGGTGGGGCGGTCTTCAATACGCGGAGCGTCGAGGCGTGCTTCCGTACTCGCGCAGACATCATGTACAACTAATGCCAGAACCCACAACTCTGCCCTTTTTATCTATCTCAGAGAACAGAGACAAAGTCAACCATGCTGTGGTATTAATTCTTTTATTATCCCCATCATCAAACACACACACACACTCCAGCTGGGGGAGCCACTGTGGGTGTGTTTACATTATTTTTGCATGTACACGTGGTGGGTCTCTCCGGGAAAGATGCCGGTCCGTAGTCGAAGGTGATCGGGGGTGACTTGCTTGAGGTCGAAGAGCATATATCCGTGCTGAGGGGTTGTCGTATCTTTAAAGGCTTCCAACGCAAACGGTGTGCGGCCGGGATACATCTGTCTCGCCAAGTGCAGCAGCTGAGTGGTATCTCTCGGGTTTTTGAAAACCACCAGGTAGTGGGCATTTAAGCTGATGTTCCGATGTTCTTTATTTTTACTGAACAGATTCTGCACAATGTAGATGATTCTGAGCCGTCGATGATGGCTGCCTTTGGTAAAGAGTTGGGTGACCGGCGCATCCGTCTCCGCCATGAGATCATCCAGAACCACCAAGGTGTCCGGTTCCAAATCGGCCAGGTTTGGTAGGCCTTCCACGAACGTGATGTGGGGCATTGCTGCATACGCTGCCTGCCATTCTCCATAACACCACACGACTCGGGCAATGGGTGGGGTAATCATGCTGTCGGCGTGTTGAAGGAGCTTCCTGACGAAGTGCGTTTTGCCGGAACCCGTCGGTCCTGCGTGACGCAAGTGAAGGGATCCTGCCACCGAGGGTCCATGGTTCGAGGTGTAACCGCTGTCGTGGTAACCCGCTCTTGTAAATTTGGTACGAGTGAACAGGAGTAGTGGTGGTGGCTACAACGTCGCTCGTCGTTGTCTGTTCACTGTGAGGGATGAAATCCGGTGGATTTTCAGACGTAGTGGGTGTACTTGGTGTAGGTGTTGACTGTATACTTGGTGTGGAGCTCGATGTGGCTTGTACACGTGGTGTGGTGGTGGTGATGACTGGGCTCGTTTCGATCACGGAGGTGACTGGTGCTATCTGTAGACTGGGTTCACTGCCACTCACAGCTGGAGTTTTAAGTTGGTTAAGTAGCGTGCTGACATAGGCTACGTCGTAAAAAAACAACTCCGTACAACACACTCAGTAGGGTTAGCAATATCACCACAAAGCCCACTTGCGCTTTGCGCGTTTTGGGAGACGCTGTGTTCAGAGGCAGCTGCTGCTTGTCCATAGCACCGTGGTCGAACGTGGAATGAAGGATGACGGTAGTGATGTCTGGCTTTATAGTCGTTTCACCTGGTTGGCCGCCACCCAGGAATTGAAGGAACTGGGCCAGCCTTGCCATTTCACGAAATGAAACAGTTTGCCACGCCGACGTTCCGTTTTCAAAATCTGCTCCACCGTGTAGTAGTCTTGCTGTGTTTTTACGACAGGCTGTAACTCCGTCTCGTAAAATTTGCCTAGCAACGGTTCCCCTTCAAGATCTTCCAGTTCATACACTCGCTGCTGTCGGGGTAGGCGCCGTTTAATCAGGAAGTGCTCATCGCTCCAGTTGGGCAAGTAACTTTTCTCAAATTGACCTTTGACTTTACTGATCCGTACAGGGTCCCCGAACTTGTACACCTCCTTCGTCGTTCGCTGCGATTGCCTGGGGTACAAGACACGGCGGACTTGGGCTTCATTGCGTTGAGTGACGATAATGGGGGCTCTCTCTATACTCCGGTGACAGGCTCGATTGTAACCACTCACAAGTTTCGGGAGAACATAGATGTACCGCCTTGTATTCTTATAGGTGAAATATTTATACATGCGGCCTTTGAATGTCCTGTTGAACCTTTCCACCACGGAAGCCTTGGTCTCGTTGTACGTATGGAAGAAAAACACCTTCTGGGCTTTCAGAAACTGTTGGAACGGTCTGTTGAGGAATTCCGTGCCTTCGTCGATTTGCAAATACATGGGTTTGCGCCCGGTCTTGAAGATGTCCTTGAACGCCGCTATGAGATTCGCCCCCGTTATCGTCCGGATGGGTACAACAGACGCATATTTCGACAGGATATTGATGCACGTCAAGATATACCGATTCCCATCGTTGTGTTTGGCAAAGGCGCTCATATCGACCAAATCCGCTTGCCATTGGGCATCTAGTCCTCCCACGATGACCCGGTTCCGTAGAAAATGGCGACGGGCAGCTCGGTGTAAGGTATAGGTGTTTTCTTAACCAATCTCGGACTTGAGCACGTTGTATCCCTTGCGGTTTTACCGCTCGATAGAGAGCCGTCAATGCACTATAGGCCGCCGGACTGCTGGGACTGTAGTATAAGTTATCCAACACCTTCTCCCAGCTCTTCATGGTGACAAATGATGATGGACCCTGGCTCTATCGTTTATTTATAACGGGTATATCTTGGGCCGGAGTTTCTTTCTGATTTTCTTCGTTGGCTTCTGCCAGCACATTGCCCATGGTAAATGATCAGTCCAACTCGTCTGATGACCGATCTTCCTCCGTAAGCACTTGATCCACATCTACCACGGCATCTTCCAATGCAGACCATAGATCAGGGTAAAGGGTAAAATGGATTGTACCCCCATCTAGACGAGCCAATTGAGCAAAGAAGGGGCCGCGTCGGATGTACACATCGTGACACAAGTGGATGAGGTCGCCGTCCAGTTCACCAGACAACACCCGTTTGAATTTGGTCCAGCCCTCTCGGGACAGACGAATGTGAGCCGGGCACGGTTGTGTAGGGTCCGCATCACAGATGTCTCCCACCTCCTCCATGATATCGACCTTATCCGCATAAACGTGCAGGAAGATCTCGGGGGTCAAGCTGAGATACGCCCGTAGTATATGCTCCGTCATGGTCAGTACGTGAATGGTACAAGATTTGACTGTCTCTCGTATTTATAGGGAGAACCCCGTGAGATCCAATGATGGGGTGATCATATCACTGGGCTGACTGAGTCTAGCCGGATAATCAATGGCATCATCGTCTGCCTCCGCTTCATTGCTAAGTTTGGTAATTTGTTCATTGGGTTCTGCCGCCGCTCACTCAGGACACGAGCCCAGCCCAACTGAACAGCTGACCGCTCGTCCGGTGTAAACAGCTGGTCCACAATAGGCACCACTTTCTCGAAGGCTGTCCACAGATCGGGGTCTAGGGTGAATTACAAGCGTCTAGTCCGTCATTCATAATCCAGCCGTCGTCCATTAGAGAATATCGGCGTCCATAATCCAAAGACCTATTCCATTTTCCACATAACAGTATTAGCACCAAATTCAAAAAGACAATCATAGTATACATAAACATAGGCTTGTTTCCTGCAAGAGAGAAGCGGTCAACAGTTTTCAATGATGCCGGCAAGATATCATGATGTTCCAGAAATATCAAATCCGTATCGCTGATCAGTATTCTTAATCCATAATATTCGTTATAGAGTCGTCATCTAAAAAAAGATGTATCTCAGTCACGCTTTGATTGTGACTGTTCATATGAGTACCATGAGGATCTTGAAGTACATGGGTTCATACGGCCCCTAGCCCCGGGTTAAGCGGAATTAGACACGTTACGAAACGTAGCGCCATAGATCTTGCACGCTACGTTCGTATTTTGTTATCAGCATGCGATATGTATCGCCAAATTTGAGAAACTTTGAGTGGAGGCGCTTGGTGGAATAGCCCTGTTTTATAAGTTTCTGCAACAATGTTTTGTGACGTTGATTAAAATCATCACATTTAACACAGGATCTAGCAAATGCTACTAAGCGAGATATGTATACGCCATATGCAGGTCCCACTGGAATATTACTATCCAGAAAGGGATAGTTTACGATGTCGAAATTGTAATCATCTCTTTGTCATAAAGTCGACGAGAGAGAATGCCCGCTTCATTTTTATAGAGATAGAGATCTAAATAAGATGTGCCTGTAGGCTATCTGTAGTTTCCTTCAAATCCAGTGAAGGTGGATATATATCCTTCACTGCGTCATTTATATAGCGATTATCCACAGCGAGAAGATCGTCTATATAGCGTTTGGTGAATGAGAAGGAACGGGCTTTGAATAGATCGGTTTTTGAAAGCGCCTGCATATAGTCATATTCATAAGAGAACAGATACAGGTCAGCCAACAGGGGTGCGCAATTAGTACCCATTGGAATACCTATATGCTGTTGATATATTGTGTTGCCCAATTTCACAGATATTTTTAATGAGGAATTCAAGCAACTCTATAAACAAAGAAACATCCCATGAATGATATCTCCTGTATGTAGTAGAGCTAAAGAATGCTTTATGGCTTCCGACATTAATATATCTACGATCAGTTTTCTTGAACACAGATACTATTAATGAACTTAGACGGTCAATAAGGTCCTGATGAGGGATTGTAGTATAGAGAGTCGAGAAATCCCATGTGGATACATGTCTGTACGGTATGTGACCTTTAGCATCAAGCTCTTCCGTAAGACATTTTGAGTTGTAGGGTCTTGGTAACGGCCCAGGCGTGGGAAGAAGGGTCCACGGTATACGTAGATGGCATTGTCTATGTGGATGAGGTTTCCGTCGAGCTCACCGCTCAACACCCGTTTAAATTTGGTCCAGCCGTCACGGTGTAGCGTAACCGTATTCGATACGGTCTCAGCGCGCGACCAGCAAACGTCTCCACGGTCTTCCACGAGGGTGACTTTATCTTCATAGACGTATAACCCCACCCGGGGTGTAAGGGGGAGGATGGCTCGTAGTACAGGTGACATGCTTGACCCAATGACGAACGGTGAATGACGCACACTCTGACTGTCTTTCGTATTTATGGCGAGGTCCCACTGTCAATGCCACAGCGCCAGGGTCAATAGGGCAAAGACTATTGTGAGGCCAACCAGCCGTCGCTGGTTCCGGCGTGAGCGCTCGTGGTCCATAGCCCGAGCATCAAGGATGGCTGTCATAGTCCAGTAGTGGTGAGTGATGGCACATCTCTCCATCGTGTGCACTCTGTCGAGGACCGCTTCTGTGAACTCTTTCAGGATCTGGCGTCGCCCCTCGTTGTCATCGCCATCCGCAAACATGGACCGAACCACTGCTCGGTAACCCGTGAGTGAATTAACCACGGTGGCATACTGTAAAATGCGAGTCGCATAGGGCTGGATCTCCGTCATGGCTCTGCAACCGTAGAAATGAAGGTGTAGTATCCAGAGGGAAGTGTTTTATAGACCATGTCACACATGCGCGCCTAGACGTAGCTCTACGGGTGTAGTCCGTGATACGTACTATTCTGATGGGTTAGTGCAAAAAAACCCAGAGCAACAACAACAAAAATTACAGCGCCGGAGGCGCTCCTGGATCTCCCTGGAAAATCTTCTCCACGTGTCATGGTATCGCTTCGGTGCCCTAAAAATTCTCACCTGTATACACCTACATAGAAATACCCGGATGTAGGCGAGGACGTAGGCGAAAGCCTTCTAGTACCCGGATGTAGGCGCAAACGCGAGCGAAATTCTAGTACCCGTCCATTGGTTCTTTTATCGATCGCTCATTGGCTCTTTTTCTCGACAGCTGATTGGTACAAATGGACCTGCCCATCCTTCCCAGGTTAATTTACAATCCCTTTTTGTGTTCAAGCTCTGTATATCGATGCCGCAACATTGTTGCCGAATATTGCCGAAAGGGAGATCTTTCGACCTGGATGTGACCTTTGACCTTTTGACCCGACATTCATCCGCGCATTTTCGGTGATGCCGCGCACTTCCGGATAACCCGCGCGCGCGCGCTGCTTCACATTGATACCTCATACGGCTCAATCGGTACACTAGGGCCCCCTCTCGCCCCCTTCGGTGACCTCCGTGTCTCTTCGGGCACCTCCGTGACATCGACATTGTAGGGGAAAACCCCACAGACAGTCGCAACATTGCAGCGAACGTGCAACAATGTTGCAATTCGGGGAGCCAGATGTTCGGCACGTGACAACCCCAAGCAGACGACAGCGAAATTCTGGCGGGAAAACCCCACAGACAGCTCAGTACATGTCCTATCATGTTCAAAAATGACCATCCCCATACCCCATACAGGCCTGTATATTGTATAATACAGACCCCTATTGTAGGGGTAATCTTCGGGCACCTCCGTGACATCTTCGGGCGCCTCCGTGACATCTTCGGGCGCATCCGTGTCTCTTCGGTGATCTCCGTGACATCTTCGGTGACCTCCGCGTGTCTTCGGCCACCTCCGTGTCTTTTCGTGGGAAGTGACCGAAGAGACTCGAAGAGACCCGGAAGTGAACAACATTGTGGGAAAAACCCCACTTGTATCTTCGGGAGGTGACCGAAGAGACTCGGAAGTGACCAAAGATGTCACAGAGGTGCCCGAAGAGACACGGACCTGACCGAAGAGACACGGCGGTGACCAAAGAGACACGCAGGTGAACGACATTGTGGAAAAATCCCCACAGACAGGTCAGTACATGGCCTATCATGTTCTGAAGATGAAAAAAGACACGGAGATCACCGAAAAGACACGGACGTACCCGAAAAGACACAGAGGTGAACGATATTGTGTGAAAAAACCCACAGACAGGTCTGTACATATCCTATCATGTTCCCAGGTCACGCTCCATTCACCCAGACCGGAAGTGACCTCATACCTACAAGAGCGCCCCTGGCGGAAAAAAAGGAACCAATAGTTACCTCCCTGGAAAACAGGCCTTGAAATCTGTAGACACTACTACTGTCGTGTCCCCCTAAATCTATATAATGACAACAAAATGTGATTTTTAGGGATTTCCTGATCTTCTGGTCACAGTGACATTGACCTAAATTTTGGTATGTGAAATATCGTCTCCCCTAATGTATTCAGGGACACGGGCACAAACAATGTTTTTAAGCAAAGCAAACCTATTACAAACCACCATATTCCTTCTCCGGAGATCCTTATGCAGTACAAAAAAAGAGTTAACTACCCTTATCCGTAGGCGCCGCTAGGTGGGGTATATGTTCACATATGAGTGCCCTTATTCTCCCTCTTTTCAACAGAGGTGGTTGGGACGCCGTCATCCATGTGAATAAATCTGGGTATATGTGGCACAGATCTGGTGGCGAACTTGATTAACTTGTTACTTCCATAAAAAGATATCCCAAACCGATGAGGTAGACATAAGGATCTCATAGGGAATGAGAAGGATGGCGATGAGGTGGATGGGAACCGACCATGAAGAAGCCTCCCTTGTTGCTCATGTTGGTAATAGGGCGTCCTGCTAATTCCCAGGTAGTTCCTATATCTTCTTACCATACGGGTGACGCTTACCAGTGCTTGCGTTGGTTTTGAGCTTGATACCCCCCCCCCCCTTTCTTCTTTTTCTTTCTTTTGAACTATGCGTTGTGCCGCTACCATGGGGCCCAACATAGTTACTCCAATCGCACATGTAATGAGATTGTCCCAGCTCATGGAGAGTGCATCCACTGCGAACGCCTGAGGGTCGAGGATTGGATTGACGAAGCATTGTGGCTGTGCATTGTGTCGTCTGGCAAATAAGTCCAGTAGAGTTTGCTCCTATATTGAGCTCAATTGTTGGAATATCTGTGGGTGTAATTTCTACTCTGTCTGCAGAATTTTGTCTGGACAGGATAGACCATTGAGATGGCCCGGTATGTGGCGAGCTCGGATGTAAAAGTGAAATTGCTGGGCTAGAATTAATAATTCCCACGTCTTGAGGAACCTGCCTGTCTGTTTACGTAAGCTGCCACTCTAGCGTTGTCTGTGGCGATCATATGAGATTTTTGATGTAGATGAGGCAGCCAATGTCTGACTGCATTTATGATCGCCGAGATCTGTAGAATGTTCACGTGTTGGTTGGCTTGCTGTTGTGATCAAGGGCCTGTAACCTCGTAATTCCCCATGTGAGCTCCCCAACCCACCTGCGAAGCGTCTGAGAAGAGTTGAAGATTGGAGTGAGGGGGTTGGAATGGTACTCCGGCCATGACATTCCGACGATGCTATCACCATCGTAGGTATGGTTGAAGTGAGTCCACAATCGAAATCTAAGGTTTGGTGACATCCAGGTGTAGATACGGTTGCACATGGAATTGTAGGTGCCGGATCTGAAGACTACCCGACTGGGGCAAGTCCTGAATCGACGTTAGTAGGCCTGACAGGATCTGCCATCGATGTAGAGATGGGGAGTGTGACGACGAAAACTGTTGGATTATGAGTTGAATTTTGGTCCATCGATCTTTGGATGGTTGGACAATAATTCTCTGTGTGTCGATCAGTGCCCCAATATATTTTCGTTGTTGAGCTGGTTAAATTTCTTACTTCTCTGCATGATGGATGAATCCGAGATTCTAGAGGACATGTAGAATGAATTCTGTCTGTGCCGATAGAACGATCTGTCTACGGACCACAGTAGGATATCGTCGATATAAATTTCTATGTTTATCCCTCGAGGATGAAGAAATGTTGTGACCGGTTGCGTGATGCGAGTGAAGGTCCATGGGGCGATGGATATACCGAAAGGAAGTACCTGCCGCTCAAAATTTCTTCCGGCAATAACGAAGCGAAGATAAGGTCGATGATATTCGAAGATGTGCAGATGAAGATATGCATCCTGGAGATCCACTGATACCATCTAGGTCTCCGAACGTAGGCGGGATCGGATGGATGATATGGATGGCGTCTTGAACCGAGTAATGTATACTAAATATAGATCGGCACAAAATAAACTGGTTTGAATACCCGAGTTGCTGTGATAAAATAAATTGATTTTGAATACTTTCTAGTTCCATTGTTCCGTTATTATTATTAGATATCCACTGGTGAAACGGTCACTTTATTTGATAAATTTTCAAAATTCTCAACAAAAAAAGAATGATTCCAAGTGAATTTCTAAAAGAGACACAGACAACACGTTACCGTTACTGCGATGACCAAAGTAACGATATGACACATGTAGTTGGTGTGGATAGGTCTGACTTCAGCGTTATCGAGTATTGTAGCGTACCTCGTGTCTAATTACGCTTAACCCAGGGCGCGGAGTCGTATGAACCCCATGTACTTCAATATCTCAATGTTGTTCATATGAACAATCACAATCAAAGCGTGACTGAGATATGCCATTCTCTAGATAACGACATTTTTAAGAAAAATCATATGGATTAAGAATACTGATCATCGCTACGGGGTTGATCATTGAAACATCATGTCTTAACGGCGTCACTGAAAACTGTTGACCGCTTCTCTCTTGCAGGAAACTAGCCTAATTATGTTCATGTATAACCTGAACAGAATAAGTTCAGTTGCTAACGTGATTTGGCAGCTTTCCACCATGTCGATAATTATTATACACAAAATATCACTCCCAAGTTTTGTTTTGCATGAAATTACCGAAGATGAAATAACCAACCAAAGAAATATTCCAAGCTGTAGAACATATATCAAATAAGTATTAATCAATTCCAAGATCAAAATTATCTGGAAAATGATTGAATATTCTCGCAGATGTCTCCTCTCGACTTCCGTTATTCAGTTCATAAACCTTACCAGGCCTGGGCCGATTTCACGAAACCTCACTTGAGACAATTTTCACACTTGAAAGTTCAAGTGCACTTGAAAAGCTCCCTTGACTTTGAGGTTTTGCTTTGCATGCAAGTTCACTTGAACATGAAATCGCACTTGAGTTCAAAAGTGGTTGGACCTCCCTTGAAATAAAAACGTACTTGAAATGACCAAAATGATGGGAGATAGTGTCGAAAAATAAGTTTTTCCCATTTGGCCATGCATCATAATGCACGTATGGGTATTGTTCTTCATCTCATAGATCCAAAAATGGCCCAGACATATTTATTTGATACCTTCGGATCAAGTATTTTGATCATATACTTGATTCTGTGGGAGGGGGTACTATTTATTACCAAACCGAACAAAAGAGTTCTAAAACGGTCACTTCAAACATCACTTGACCAAGTGCTGTCAAAAACGTTTGGTGAAACACAACTTGAGAAGTGCACTTGGTCAAGTGCGAAAATCGCCCTTGAAAAATTCAAGTCAAGTCAAATCGACCCCTGGAAGCCATTATGGCCTCCCCTACCAAAAATTCTGTGCTATCTCCGGAACGACGAACAAATGAGAGCTGGCACTCCGTGACTTCATACTTTATCATATTGGGGTCATTCTGGGCCTATTTGCATTACCCCTGGGTAAATTCAAAATGGCGGCCATTCGAGGTACCAGTGATGTTTTCGTCCTTTTTCTTGTGCGCAAAAACTATTCTATTTCACATCAGACTAATACTTAATATTCTATAACACTTGTGTCAACAACATCGAGCTAATTTAGTTACAAAAAAATGTTTTCATAGGCGTGCTCAACAGTTATTTTACGCAAGGTTAGTTTGGGAAAGTTGATATTTTATGGCAAGGGCGAAGCCCGCGCCCTAAAATTTATAAACTCTGGGATATGAGGTAGACTTGATCAACGATCAAGATTCTGTTGCACAAACATTAGGATATCATCGAAATACAAATTAGATTTGTATGGATGCAGCATCGGGGGACGATATGCCAGGTATTGAACTTGTCAACAGTCAAACAAGGTCAGGGTGGCATCCCAAGGAAATTATTGAAAACATTGTCGATTCTGTCACCCCAGTCCAAGTGTGAAGGTATCGTTAACGTGCAGGATTATTCTGATACAACTATGTATATGTTAATCCTTTAAGATATGTTATATTTACGACAACTTAGTTTGAGATGATTCCGGAAAACTGCTTCGATCGATATATAGTTGTTGGGGGGAGAGCATGACGGACGGTTTTCTTTCATATAATACTGCTGCGCTATTGCGGCTGTTGATATGTCGAACTGTTGAACCCACAAGATGAAAGAACTCGTGTTACGTCGTAAACGATAATAGAAAACACGTAACAGAAAACTTTTGTGAAGTCAAGGATTAACAATCAAATATTTATTTACAGTACTAAAATCATATACAAATTAAGTAAGGTTAATACAACAAATAAATGAGAAATATAGTTTTACTGTTCAATGCTATACCGGTGTATATTTCGCAGTCCGTATTAACGTGCAGAAATCTCTCCACAGTCCGTGCCAACTCGCAGAAATCGCGTTTCTGTATTTTGATAGTCCAACACCGCTCAGCCGTTTACAGTTTCAGCAAATGTCTAATCTCCGACAGTTGAATCACGTAGATTACAACGCAGCCAAAAATCAATTCACAGGAGTATACAATCCAGCAGTCCGCAGCAAAGGTAATACAGTATAATGCACCCACATAAAGCCAGTTTGCATTTCCTTCAGAATGACTGACTGTCGGGCTATATATACCCTATGTGGCATTCCAGTAAATTCTACCAAATCAAGAAGCCTCTCGAATATGTATTACATCATCCGGCCTAGATAATCTTCTAGAAAGATCGAAGTGATTAACCCACGTAAACAAGCTTGCGTCATATTTTCTAAAAGCATCCTGTCTAATAATAGACTACAATAACATGACACTCTCCCTATTAGAAAAAGAAAGGTTCAAACTTGGAACTTTCTTCACAATTCAAGACATTATAGCAAAAAAATCTATATTACAACAGCAAAAATGTTGACAAACATATGTACATTATATGCGAGACAAAAAATCAAATTGTCCTTAACATGTCTGATTTCAATATTGTATTCTTGTAACACCAAACTTCATCTCAACAATCTTTGATTTTTGTTTTTCATCTTACTTATGAAAACAAGTGGATTGTGATCACTGAATTCAATTGTAGAATAATTTCTCTGATATTTGTCAAATTTACGTGAAAAATAACATATTGGGCGATCTACACCATCTATACCTTCTTGTAACAAAACGGCAGCAGCAGCAACATCACTAGCATCTACAGCCAGTTTAAACGGTGAATCAAAATCTCGTGCTGAATGAACTGGCGCGCTCTTGAGTAGGGCTTTCAGGTTTTCAAAAGCTTATTCACATTCATCGGTCCAAACAAAAGTTACTCTCTTTCTTAAGAGTTGAGTTAAAGGCTCAGTAATATCTGAAAAATTTGGACAAAATTTTCTGTAGTAACCAGCCATACCCAAGAAACGCATCAGGTGTCTCTTACATGCTGGTCTTGGAAATAGCGAGATAGCACCTTTGCATCTAAAAGTTTTACCTGACCCTGACCTGCAACATGACCCAAGAATGTCACACGTGCATGTCCAAATTCACTTTTTCCAAGGTTGACTGTCAGTTTGGCGTCAGCCGATTGAACAATGCGCGAATTCTCTGTAGATGATCTTCCCATTGTGAAATTTGCGGTCTTCTAAGACGACAGGGCTTGTGCGCGTGATCTATAAGATGTTGTAACGCATTGGTCGTCTCAAGACACAGGGATCGTCTTCACAAAACCTGACAATAATAGATTCCAAAAGGTCCGGCTTCTAAAGATACCGAAGTCTTGTCAACGTCTTTAAATGAGAGAGGATACAACGAAAACGTCTGCTGAATATTAAGCCGATTTATTGTAGATTCAGTCCACCTAAATTAGGAACGACCGGCACTATTTGGTAGGCAGACTAGGGTAACCACATCAACATCCAGACTATTCTGTAGTCAGTCATTTTTCCGAAACTGGAGTTAGCACACTATTATTGGAAGCATGAGCTTCTATGATACAAGATGGGACTACCATCAGGGAGACGTGGTGTTAAAATCTGCCTGTAATATGCCGTTCATTCCGTTTTATACATTTACAATGTCAGTTTAACCCGACAAGGATGTACTTAGCTTAAGTACTATTTGGACAGACATATCACAGAACTGTCACATTGAATAAACCATTCGTCAAACTTACATAAACGGTTTATATGTTCACAATTGATTCTCACAAATAAATGTGGTTAAAAACATTCCTCCATACTTTTAACATTCCAAACAGGATACTGAAATGTCAAACAAATGACAACATTTACCGGGGTATTACGATGTTACAAAACCATACAGGCAGGCATCATATATGACATCAAGACTATCATGCAATATTTAATTGTAGAAAACTTATTATCATAAGATGCTTATATCTGAATAACTTGTAGAAAACCAATTATCATAAGATGCTTATATCTGAATAACTTGTAGAAAACCAATTATCATAAGATGCTGATATCTTACACCATGTATCGCTGTAGACAATGACGTCATCAATGTAAGTCCCACATCCTTCCAAACCAGAAGTAACACAGTTAATGAGAGGCCGGAACGTGGCTTGAGAATTTTTCATTCCAAATGGCATGACTTTGTACTGGAAAAGACCATCCGAAGTGACGAATGCGGATATATCCTTCGCGCAATCTTTCAGTGGAACTTGCAAAATCCTTTCAGAAAATCAAACTTTGACACGAACTTGGCACTTCTCACTTGACCAATGCAATCGTCAATGCGTGGAATAGGGAATGTGTCTGGTTTGGTCAATGTGTTCACCTTCCTGTAGTCAGTACACATCCTGTAACTGCCATCTGGCTTTGGAACGAGGATAAAATGTGAACTCCAGTTTTTATTGCTTGGTTCAATGAGGTCATTGTCCAATAAATACTGAATCTCTTTGTTCAGGGAGTTTTGTTTAATGGGATTCAAACGATATGAGTGCTGCTTCACTGATTAGAATCTCCGACATTGACGTCATGTGAAATTGTGTCAGTCCGAGTGGGGATATCGGGAAACAAATGTTCATGTTGACTGAGCAGAGTTCGAAGATCTTCCTGACGCGCTGGTTCAAGATGACACAACTTGGAATCCAAATTAAGTAGAATGTCAGAGTTCTGTAATTTCGCTGCTGTCATGGGCTCTTCACAATTTTCATTATTATCAGGGTCAGAACTAACTACACTTACAGACTGTACAGTACTGTTAGTGCTATCTCTGTCTATGTATAACTTTATCATATTTACATGACATAACTATTTGCTTTTACGCCTGTCAGGAGTCTGAATTACATACTTAAGGTCACCTAATTTCTTTTCAATTACATAAGGGCCATAATATCTAGCCTTAAGGATAGCTATCCTGTTAGAGGGTCATTTTTGTCTGGATCGCCACCGCGTAGCGGTGTCGACCAGACTATGCTGCCACTCACGAAATATCTGAAAATGTGCACGTGCACTATATCACAGTGACCCTGTGTTGACCTGTAACAAGCCGCCGGTGATTTGCACTTTTGTTTGTGTCATATCAGGGTATTAACCAGAAAATGAAGAAAAAGACAGTCGTAATCGTTTCATGTTAACTAGAAATAAAACAAAATCTGAATTTGAGAATATTTCATATTCATTTCTTCGCCCAGGGTTTGCTTGAACCCGTAGACTATTTTTTTGTTCTTTGCATTGTCTGGTTCCGCACAATCGGCTGAACCCGGTTCTCAGTGCCCACCATGAGCTTACGATGCAAGCGATGAACTGTCACCGTAGACTGTTGTAAATGTAAATTGATGCCCTGGTAACATGGTAAACGGTCTGCCTCGTGGTGTTTGTTGTCTCTGCGGTTTTGCGTGTGCCTGTACGTCCCCAAGAATGCCTGGTGTATATAGTTCGTAATTTGTTTGTTGACAACGATAGCATTGGAGAGACAATTTGTGCGAAAATCTGTTGCTGTTGCTGCACGATCATTGCGTATTCGTCGAGCAGACGTTGCAATAAATGAATTCTCGTTCCGCTATCACTGGACAGGTTCCGCTTCTGGGATTATGAAGGCCCCTGTTTTCAACACTCGTAGTCACATCCTTTCCCGTGAAGTCGACGTTCGTTTACTATTTTAATGTGTACGCATTCTGCATGGAATATATTTCCAGAGGACATATGTGTCGAAGCAACAACAATAGTATTTACATTTTTCTCGTCTTGTGAACTTGCCCGGATCCTGTCCAGCGCAATGTATTCTGGGGGACACAGCTCACCGAATATAATTTAGTTTGAAAAAGTTTGATCACCAATAACAACAAAACTTTTCGAAACCAGAACCATTTGAGGTACCGCTTTCGAAAAGTGTTGTTGTTGTTGGTGTTCTAACTTTTTCAAACTAAATTATATACGCAATAATCGTGCAGCAACAACAACAGGAATTTTCGCACAAATTGTCTCTCCCACGCTATAGTTGTCAACAAACAAATTTACTATAAACACCAGGCATATATAAGTAATCTTGGGGACTTAACGCAAACTCGTGCAGCTCTTGCCAATATCTGCGCTACACAGAACTATTAATAAAACCAGTTAATAAAACTATCCAGGCTCCTCTCAAATTTGTCTTATCGTTTTGGCACAATAGAATTGCATGAGTTATGAAAATCTGCTCGAAGAAAATGGTAGAGGACATTGACGCAGACGATCGACTTTTGAGCTTATTACTGCAGATAGTTCCTTGCTACCACGAAAACCTGGCATATTTCGAAATGAGCTGCCTTGACAAATTCACTTCCTTGAAGACTAAACTCTGTGTTCCAGTTGTGATTCCCCAAACAGACTCATCCATAACTTGGAGAAAATCTCCACATGTATCCGTACATCTGCTATCGACTGAAACATGCCAGCTGAAACGTTTTGAAACTTGAAACCCATTATTGGCGATCCAGACATCAGTACTTTGAGTACTTTCATTGTTTCATTTCTTCATTCAAATATTCACTATTTTGTCTAACATTTGATGAAAAAAATGAAATCAAAATTCTAACTAAAAATGCTTCAATATTAGGATAAAAAAATCAGTTTCTGGGGCACTGAAAAAATTAAATACATTGCCTTTTAGGTGGTCCGGTATCCAGCTGGGAAGAGATTAACCTTTCACGCCACTGTCTATTGCAAGTCCTTTAAAGCTGTCTGAGTGCCTATTGTATTGTTAATTGACACTCAGACACCCGCGGTGAAGTAATTAGCAAAGGTGTTAACATTTCTCACCTTAGCAAGTTTTTAAAGTTTAAATTGGATTTCAAAGCACATTGATGAATAAACTTAGTGTAATAGTTATCAAAAATAAATAGGAATTCGAGTAGGTCTCATAAGACAGATAAACATGTATTTGACAATATAATTCAAGCAAAAAATTAGGATTAATTCTTCAGATGTTTAGTTGGACACATTTTGCTCGATTTCTAACCTTTCATTTTTTTACAAAATCCGAGATTTAAACGTTTATTTCTCGAAAAGTATCCATGCTACGCTTTGAAATTTGGCATGCTTATTACTTACAAGGTGATCTAGTAAACTTTATCTCACTTTTTGTAAGTTTGGCTTTGTTTTTTAATTTTTCAACTTTAAAGACAAATTATCGTAAAATAGTACGTTTTTTTTCAATTTATTTTAGTAAAATTGCTGTAAAAACAAAACCAGGCAACAAGTAAAAAAATGAGATAACGTTTACTAGTTCAAGTTGTCTCCTATCAAGGTATACCATCAAAGTTGAAACAAAATCAACAGTTTTCATGAAATTTGAATTGAAAAATGGACGCTATTGTTTTCGTTTGAATTAATTCAAATTGGAATAATTGGTACACAATAGCAGTGTCGGTTATGCAAATCATATATTTGGAATCTCTACGATATACGCTACATCTCTCGTCGATTGTATGACAAAAGAGATGATTACAATTTCGACATCGTAAACTATCCCTTTCTGGACAGTAATATTCCAGTGGGGATTTTCCAATATATTAATATATATATATTATATATTAATATTCCAATATTATGGATTAAGAATACTGATCAGCGATACGGATTTGATATTTTTGGAACATCATGATGTCTTGCCGGCATCATTGAAAACTGTTGACCGCTTCTCTCTTGCAGGAAACAAGCCTAGGTTTATGTATACTATGATTGTCCTTTTGAATTTGGTGCTAATACTGTTATGTGGAAAATGGAATAGGTCTTTGGATTATGGACGCGGATATTCTCTAATGGACGACGGCTGGATTATGAATGACGGACTAGACGCTTGTATTTGTAATATGTTTTGTTAACACCTAAATGTATTTTTTATCATTTAGAAAGTGATCGTATAACAGAATTTTCGTTTCACTGTATGTCGGCGATCAAAATCACTCGGCCAACGGGCCTCGCCGACATACAGTGCTGGCGATTAGGTGCCTGACTCTGGGGTCGCTGGTTCGAATCCCGCACAGGACTCGACCAGATTTACAGTACTAGAATTTGTGCTATTCTAAGATAGTGTTATCCCAAAATAACGAAAATACTGTAACGCCTAAATGGCCTGAAAGAGGTGTTTCATGGGCTGGTCTGAGGATATCTGAACGACATGAATTTGGTACCACAATCTGATACTTAACTGCCCACTCATCATCAGGTGACACATCTGGCGGTGGCCATTTGCGCATAAGAACACCATTCTTACAAAAGTAACACACAGGCTCTTGGGTTACATCACACTCATCTACTGCCCTATCAAACAACTTGGAAATGCCCTCGACACTATGCTGTTCATTAACCAGGCGTGATTTTGAAATTTTGTCATTAGAACATTCCAATTTGCTATCAAAATGTGGCTTATCAGCCTCATCATTTAAACACACGAAAGTGTCAGTCAAACAAACGTCATCGATGACGTCATCTTTAAAAGAATTTTCAGAATCCTCAGCCAATTTACTCATGGCTCTAGTAACTGTACAAGCAAGATACAAACCCTGAATTTCGTCTTCAACTGGGTCATGGATCTGATCCAAACTAGGCTTGTCAGTTACAATCGGGTGAACCCCAACCGTATCTCCCGCAAAATCATTACCAAGAAGTAACTGAACACCCTCAAATGGTAAACTACCGTTAATACCCACCGTAACAGGTCCAGAAATCAAGTTGGAAGACAGGTGAACGTTATGGAGCGGAACGGGTGTATAATTTAGAGAATCTACCCCTTTAATCAGGACATTACTGTCTGCAGATGAAGAGTCAGAAAACGACAAAGATCTGCCAACAAAAGAGACTGGGACGCGCCCTTGTCTCGCAAAATCTTCACAGGAGTAGCATTAGAAAAATCAATTGAAAATGACACAAAACCATTGCGGATAAATGGTTCAAAAATCTCCATAACAGGATTTGAAAAACTGTCAACCTTATCCTTGATAGAACTAACAGAAACAGTGTCCTTGGCCATCCTAACGTCATATACATTATGAACGTCACCAACCTACTTGGGTATAGATCTTGCAGTGAGAGAACCACTGGGCTTTTGAAAGGCTTGATCTTGTTCTTTTCAATTTAAAACAATGAGCCATTAAATGACCTTCCTTCTTACAATAGCTGCAAACGGGAGACTTATTTTGAGTGTTAACAGTGGGTGACTGAGACTTTGTGTTTGACCTTTGACCTTTGTAACTGGGGTTAAAAGTTTTTGGCCCTGAGAAAGAACTGGGTTTGTTACCTGAGAGATTAGACTGGAATGAACTTGGCTTAACAGCATTGACAAATGATAACTTGTGTGTCAGAGCGTGTTCATCAGCAAGTCGTGCTGCTTGGTCTAAAGTGTTGGCATTCTTTTCATCAAGAAATGTTCTAATATCACTATGGATACACCTTTTCAATTCCTTTACCAGTATAAGCTGTCTAAGGCTAGGTGCTAGGGGCCGTGTGGTCATATCATCCATGTTGCCACATGAACAGGTGCAATAAAAGCGTACCTGAGATACAACACATATCACGAATCGTTAGATTCTTGGTATGTACTTTAGAATAGGTTTACCAGAACACTATTCTGTGACGTCATATGACGCAGTCAGTATGTCGGCACCTCTTCCCACTTCCCTTATATGTGTTGTAATTTCAAATTTGTTGTCAATTTTAACCGAAGCACACTACCTATCAAATAGCTGTTCTTTTGATCGAGCGAATTCTACATGAGTCTGAGAGTTTCCTTTTTCACAACTACGAAACTTTTGTCTATAGGCTTCAGAAACTAATTCATAACCTTTAAGGATTAAATCCTTCACTGTATTATAATTTGATGCTTGCTCTACCGCCAATTGATTGTAAATGTCCCTTGCCTTTCCGATCAAAACACTTTGAAGAAGTAAACTCCAAGTTTCTTTTGGTCAGTTTAAATCTTCAGTAATTTTCTCAAAATGCAGAAAATATTTATCGACTCCTTTTTCCTGAAATGGTAGGAGGAGACGTATTTGACGAGCCGCATCAAATTTTGATTGTGATTGTACAGGGGCATGTGCAAGAGGACTTGTTTGCGACTGTAATTCCATATGCTTCATTTCTAACCGAAACTTTCTTCTCTTTCTCTCTCTAATTCTCTGACTTTTTCTAACTTTTCTCTCTCTAATTATTTGTCTTTTTCTAACTTTTCTCTCTCTAGCTGAAACTGTCTTTCTCTCTTTCCTCTGTTTCTAGTTCTAATTTCTTTAATTCCAGCTGATTTTACAATTCTAATTTCTTTATTTCCAAATCATCGGCTCTTTCCTCAGTTAAATCAAAATCATTTTCATCCCAAAGTTGTTTGCTAACAAAATGTTTAATAATGAGTTTCTTAATTTCTTGCTTTCGCAAAGATGCTTTAGCTTTAATTTCTAGGAATCTACACAGCGCGAACAAATCCTCGTTGTGTAATTCATCAAATACCTCCCGAATAGGCTTTGAAGCAAACTGTGCTGGTTCAAATGACATGTTGTGGTGTACTCCATGACTTCACAAATTTAGACAACGTATCAATTTAGAACTATGTTGCAAAGCTGATCAGCTGGCAGCTGTGTAACGGTTAACCGTTTGTGTAGAGAACAGTTTGAATATGGAGGGTGACCCAGAATGGAATGCGGGGAACGACCTTGACATATATCGTCAGCGAGGAACAAGCGAGTGTGCGGAAATAGAGTCAACCGTATTTCTCGCTTACCAGAGCAGGATAGGAGTTGCCATTTACGTGAAATATTCTCTACAGGTTCTAGATTGGGATGCCATTCTAGTTTATGGACTATGAACTGTAATTTCGCTGTGAGAGACGATCTTTCGTTGTAGTCGGCCGGCCAACCTGCTTAAAAGTGCTTAAAAATCGTCCCGATGGCATTTTTTGTTAGAAGCTGGCAACCGTATTGGATGAGTACTCCAGTCTATGCTCTACACGATAGGGCCGCATGCCAAGCCCAAATATGCTTTTTTCGGACCACTGGGGGTGAAATTTGGTCATTTTACAACAATGCCCTATTTGAATCTACAATACTTGCGCTTTCCGAAAATATAATACTTGTGGGCGAGAAAGTGTTTTTAATGAGTCAGGAGCTTGTTATTTGTTGAAAATTACATTGAAATATATAGCGGTTCGTGACATAAAAATGCGTTTTTCTCTGAATTTCTGGAATCGACCTGGTAGAGGAAGATAATTGTTTTTCTATGCATCTCACCACACAGGCAAAACATTTTACACTACAAATCCCATGCTACATGAGTATCCCAAGCCATGAGCTACAACATGGGAACAACAGACATGCTTATATCTACATATTTCGGACATAGCGATCAGCTGACCACAGGTGGCCAAATATAGCATTTTTAGAATAATGTATTCTACTAGTCTGCTAACTGTTGACGTTCCTAAAATGTATATACTTGTGAGTATTGGATGTTTTTAATTAGTTAGAAGTTTAATATAAGTTGAAAATTACATTGAAATACATGGAGATTCGTAGTATGTAAAGGCAATTGTCTTCTTTATTACAGAAACGGACATTTCCATCCGGATTTCCTAGTCAGAACACGTGCCCTGCTCTCTCGTGGCTGATCCAACATGTTTGCTAATTACAACTAATGATCGGAATACAAATTGAGAAGTGTAAAGGCGTCTTCATATTCTCTTAATGCTGAGCCTTTTACTTTGATACATTCACAGGGTCTAGAGCACAGTATCAGAAAAAATGACGAGCCCTGGAGTTAAGCCTGTGAAGGTATTGAAGAGGAAGAACACAGAAGGGTTAGTTCTGACAGTGAGCCTGATTTGCCAGGAGAAGAAAGCTGAACGCTTGCAGACCGGTTCATTTGGAGGAAAAGCTCGGATTTCCGAAGTGATTGCGACAAGACGAAAGTTACCAGACACCAGCTCAGCAATCTTTCTGGATAATTTGAGTAAAATTTCTGAGACACAATGGAATTCAAGCGAGATGCATTGGCACAAATCTTGTTACTGTAACTTTACGTCTAAGTCAGAAACAGAGCTCAATATCAGGTGGTGGAGGTGAACCTTCTGGTGAAACATCATCACGCACGTCATGTCGCAGGTCCCTTCAGATGGATCCAGGACAATGTAGGTTTTTTCAGCATCATGACGGTCGGAAAATGCACACGGTGACTACAATGTCGCTGTCTGGTAAAATCTTATCACTAGCTAAACATGATCCAACGATGACAGTCCGGCTATCATTTGAAATGTTGGGTTTGAGCGACGCGTGGTGAAAGCGCAACAAAAAGAGTCCACAGAGAGCGCGACTGACAACGTATTGGAGAAACTTTGTTTTGAAATGCAGACTGGATTACCTTTGGGTCATGTCTACGACATGGTGGAAGTTTGGAAGAAGTACCAACGGGTTTGTGAAGCAGAAACTACCACCCCACCATCTCGGTATCTGTCGAGACGGCAATCTTTCTACGGTGACGTCAGAAAATTTATAGGTTGGAAGGCCAGATTCGTGCGTCCGTTGGATTCACAATCGTGTCCCCCTTCTGGTGTATCCTGGCGAGCAATCGGAGTTTGTCATAGCAAGGAATCTTGCAACATCGAGCGAGTCATCGGAGTCTGAAGATGATGTTGAACTCCCAAATATATCTAAAGGACAGCCTGCATGAGCTAATTCATACTGCCATGAAAATAAGAAAGGATTTAGATAATACCCCCGGCCACACCTCTGTCTGGACATGAATTGATCAGGAACATGCGGATATGTTAATTCCAGAGGCTCTATATTTGTTCCTTGGCGTGCTGATGGGAGGAACACCAGTACTGGAGCAAGATGTGAATGAAATCAGTCCGGATCAATCACGAAAAGGTGCAATTTGTAACTTGGCTCAAGATATCGTATATTCTGTTTCTAAAATACGGAAGCTTACACCAAAGCATATAGGTTTGGGACTGTCTCTCCATCAGGCTACCAGATCTGAAACACTGGTTGACCTATTCCATTCTGCAGGTAACACGATTTTCATTGAATATTGCTTGCAATCGATGTATCAGTACGCTGGATGGTATCCATGCCAATCGTGTTACCTGCCGAATGGAATAGGTCAACGACTCTCATAATCGGCTTCAAGATTTATCGGGCCTGGGATATGACAGCAACTGATCCATATGTCCCTTTCCTTGCATCATATCCATATATCTCGGGCAGAATTGCACGGTCTAGACTTGCATCCGCCCATGGAATTTATGTAAGCCACCGCTGTGGTAATATCGGATCTGACTTGGATATGTTTTACATCGATAAGATCATTTTCGAAGTCCAAAATAGACAGCCAAAAGTTCCAAGTAGTTGATGTGATTACTTGCTTCCTCTGATGTCCATCCGCCCCCCGTTTTCTGGCTACCAAAGACAGCACCCCATCCGGATGTGCTAGCATCTGTTGTCAAGACGATATCAGGCTGCACATAATAAACAGGATGTTTTGCTTTCTCGATATTGTTTATCCACCACAATAGGTCTGATTTTGCAGCAGGTGATAGTACCATATTTTCTTCAAATTTCCCATGACTTGCCTTGAGTGCCACATGAACAGGTACAATAGCAGCGTACCTGACATACAACACATACCACGAATCGTTAGATTCTTGGTGTGTGCTTTAGAATAGGTTAACCGGAAGACTATACTGTAAAGTCATGTGGCTCTGCCAGTATGTCGGCACCTCTTCCCACTTCCCTTATATGTGTTGTAATTTTTACCTGTATATGGCGAGATTCTGCTGGTGGACGTTTCGTCCCCGAGGCCCGCCCCCTGTACAGACCTTTTGGTCTTTGATATGTTGGTATTTGTGGGAAGTTGATGCTGGGTCGACATTAGTCTTTTGTGTTAAAGGCCGTCGTTTTCATCTGACGACGATACAGCTCACCAATCGGCAGTGTACGAGTTGTCACAGCGAAACAGCTCTCCAATTACCAATATACGAGTTGTCAGAGCATTTCCATCATAGCTCTCTAGATTTGTATCTAATGCCGCTTATGCCGGTGCTAGGGGCCGTGTGGTCATATCATCCAAGTTACCACATGAACAGGTACAATAAGAGCGTACCTGAGATACAACACATATCACGAATCGTTAGATTCTTGGTGTGTGCTTTAGAATAGGTTAACCGGAAGACTATACTGTAAAGTCATGTGGCTCTGCCAGTATGTCGGCACCTCTTCCCACATCACATATTTTGTGAATATATTATTCTTCATTCGTTGTCGATGTGATACCAAGTTATGCGAAGACGACAGCATCCGTACACAAAAACATGAACGAAAAGTTTACGTTTCTCTTTGGTTCTTGCGGCATTCTTATCACGAACTTTGTTGGATATTTGGGGATAAATTTCTGCTAAGTATATATTTTGGGCCATATCTATATTTAGCAGTCATACCAGTCATTCATTAACTATGAGGAATAATTGATTTATAAGTTTTTGTTAGTTGTTACTAAACTGACTGACTTTTTAGCAATAAAAAATTTTTTAAAAATTGTTCCGACTGACCAACCCAATCTCACTGATCAGGGTATGGTACCCCCGAACAAACAACCCTTTAATTTAGGCCCAAGTCGTATTATGTTTTACTCTTTGGTCTGGTCTGTGACCCTATCATTAATGCCTATAATTAATTATAGCATAATTGATTACATTGTCTCTAGTCTGCCTCTGGCCAGTCTTATCTGCCACGCTCGCACTTACCAATATGCCATCTTGGTACTGAAATATAATCGCATAGTTTTGTTCAGAGAAATTCGTATTACGATTGTGTATTGCCTAGTTTTGTGTTCTGTTTTAGACGCAACTTACTCTGATTCATCTAATTACTTTCCTTCACCTTATCGGCATGGTTTCTTGTGACGACGTGACAATCCCTAATTAAGAAGATGTTCGGATGAGGAAGTCCTGCAAAATTTTTGATTCATTTTATGAACATTAGGTTTAAAGAAATGCACCTCAAAATCCAGTCGTCTACGGTAATTCCCCTGATAATTCAATCACAGGAAGTGCAACTTTCGACAATTGTTTAAGAAACAAATAATGACAAAGATACTGTGATGTTATCAACCTGTAGAAGTAGCACATTTTGAGAGATAATGCACAAGAAAAGTTGGAAATATAAACAATATTTTCAGATATGAGCTTTAAATGTGGCACTTCCTGTGATCGAATTATTAGGGGAATAACCGTACTTTGATTACAATCGGGAACAGTCCATTTTTCACTCGCTACACAAAGAAAACCATTTGGATAAATTTTCCAAAAATGATTTACATCAGCTCAGGAATGAAATATTTCACCACTTGAAGCATATATTTTGCCGAATTTATGGTCAAAATTTATCGGTTTCACCAATCGGTTTCAAGACAAGTTACTGCTCTCGACAGGTCATGCGCCAAACTCTTGCATGATTTCAAGGAGACGCTCGCCGACCTGTACTGTGTTCTAGTGTCGTTGTGATTGAAAAACTATTCTGAGGAATAGCCAGGCCTCAATTTAAGGTGGTAACCTGTTTTCAGGTTGCCTGGAGGTTGCCATATGAAAAATAGTGGTAACCTATTTTCAGGTCCCCATAATTTTGACTAATAATATGACATTAGGTTAATAATTATGCAACAGCCTAGGTTCCCACAGGTTATCAGTGTAGAATTAATGAGCTGTTGATAGGTTACCATCAGCACTCCTAAAATTGAGGCCTGAATAACCGAAATAAAACTTTAAAATATGGCGCTATAATTACTCAGTCCTACTACTAGCCCCACAGCTTCAGGCCTCAGTAGGCACCGTTGTCATTATTACAACTTCAAAATGGGCGATAAATTTTTTGCAAATATATTGTAGTATTATTGCTATAAATGGAAGGAAAGACTTGTCAAAGCAGGATGACACAACAAAAGGCGATTTGACAAAGCCAAAGGTCTTAAAATTGGGATTTTCACAGAGAAGGAAATTGAGCCTGAGGAAAATTCCCAGTGACTTCATTTGTTTGTTGTGACAGTACAGGATATATGAGTAGTAGGTAAAGGCTATTTAATTCCTCATTTCACCCGGATGTAGAGGTCATTTGGGGAGGATTTGAGGAGGAGAGGTCAAGTGCACTATAGTTCCGGCAGAATCACCAAAAGCTACCTCCAACACAGGAGAGTTCCAATTGTTGGAGGGAATGTATTCAGAATGTATTCATCCGCGGTGATGCGGTCTGCAGCGGTTTTGGCGGTGATTCGGTCTCGGGAAAAAGCTTCCGTGGAGAAAAAGTAGTCCCTAGATAAAATGATCCGATTGGGTCGAGTGAGGTATCAAAGTGAAGCATTCGTGAAGGGGCATCTGATGGGCTGGGTGTGGGGTTGAACTATCGCCATTCTGCGCATGCGCGGTGGCCCAAGGGTATGGAAATAGACGTTTTGGAGCTAGGGGAGCCCCTAATGGACCAATGGGGTCGAGTGAGGTATCAAAGTGAAGCATTCGTGAAGGGGCATCTAATGGGCTGGGTGTGGGGTTGAAATATGGCATTCTGGCATGCGCGGTGGCCAAAGGGTATGAAAATAGAAGCGTTTTGGAGCTAGGGGAGCCCCTAATGGTCCAATGGGGTCGAGTGAGGTATCAAAGTAAAGCATTCGTGAAGGGGCATCTGATGGGTTGGGTGTGCGGTAGGAATATCATTCTGCGTCGCAATGCGGAGGTCAGAAGCGTATTTCAAATCCGTGAGCTCTCGTCCAATCAAAGTGGGAGAGCACATGTCGTGGATTTCGTCGGGATGTGGTCACCTAGTGTCGTTATTTAAGAATTACCCTTTCCTGTCTTTACCACACAATTGATCCTTTCAGCTGTTAAATGTTACCTTATTAACAATATATTATCGACTCCAAATGATTACCAGCCGCAAACGTCGAGGAAATACGATTTAACGGCGAGAATCGCGGTCTGCCTGGGCTAAGTGAATACGTCGCTATGCGTTGGCCCACGTCATTGTTGTGCCAGAATGGTCCAATGGGGTCGAGTGAGGTATCAAAGTGAAGCATTCGTGAAGGGGCATCTGATGGGTTGGGTGTGCGGTAGGAATATCATTGTGCGCATGCGCAGACGCAATGCGGAGCTCTCGTCCAATCAAAAGCGACTATTTCAAATCCGTCACAGAGGCATTATGGGCCATATCCAAGATGGCGGCACGTATGTTCAAGATGGCGGCACATCCGGTGTCGAAAACTGGCCATTTCGTCGGGATGTGGTCACCTAGTGTCGAAAACTGGACCCTGTATGGGTCCCGCTACACGTTTTGGAGCTAGGGGAGCCACTAATGGTCCAATGGAGTTGTATGAGGTATCAATGTGAAGCCTAGGCGAAGGGGCATCCAGTCAATGGCGTGGGTGCATGTAAAATTTTTCCTGAAAAAAAAAATACGGAACACGGACTTTATAGAAAAATCCGGGGAAATGCCTATATGGGGTATGGGGGGTATATAGGTCGCCGGGCTTAACGGGGCTTGCCTATCAATAGAGTTATCTCCCGCTAGTTCCAGGGTGGGTGTATGTAAAATTTTTCCTGAAAAAATGCGGAACACGGACTTTATCCTAAATTACGGCAAAATGCCTATATGGGGTATGGGGGGGGTATAGGATCATCCTGGGAAACCTACTTCTCGACATTTGCGGTATAGGTTGTGGGGTCTCGTTTTCTTAGTCTTGTCAAGACAAACATGATAGGAAGTGTCGCGGAGCGAAACGGTGAAATTTTTGAAAAAAGTCACCGAGACCCATATAGACCCATACAGTCCCATACTGGGGTATAGGACCAATGTTTGTCCTACTGGGAAACCTACTTCTATACATTTGCGGTAGGGTTGTTTGGATTTGTTTTCTTAGTCTCGTCATTTAGAACACGATAGGAAGTGTCCCGAAGCGAAACGGTGAAATTTTTGAAAAACGTTCGAGGAGCCCCATATAGAGCCATATAGTCCCATACTGGGAGTATAGGATCAATATTTGTCCCCCCTGGGAAACCTACTTCTAGATATTTGCGGTATGGTTGTTTGGATTTATTTTTTTAGTCTCGTCATTTAGAACACGATGGGAAGTGTCCCGGAGCGAAACGGTGAATTTTTTGAAAAAAGTCACCGAGGCCTGGGTAGGCCCATAGGCCTATACTGCATGGCTATGGGTGTATAGGGCCATACGGGGTGGACGTTTTGGGGTCTAGGTGGGCCACTAATGGTCCAATGGTGACGTATGAGGTCTTATTTTGAAGCTCTCATGCAGGAGCATCCGCCTGAACTAATGGTTCGTCCGTGTTCAATAGTCTGCGCATGCGCAGCCTGGCCGTAGTAGAGAAAGCAGGCATTTTTTGGGGTATGTGGGTGTGTGTTTGGGGTAGAGATGCACCGCTATGGGTCCGAATGGGTCGTGGAAGGTGTCAAAGTGAAGCTTGTGTGGGGTAGAGTCAGAATGGTGTGTTTTTAAGTGCAAGTCGCGTCAATCTGCGCATGCACAGTTGGTTGTAGTAAGTAAAGTGGCCATTTTGGGGGCAGTGAAGGAAGGTATTTGGGGTCGAGATGGACCATCCTTGGTCCGAATGCGTCCTGGGAGGTGTCATTTTGTAGTTCTCGGGGTGTACATTCCGAGTTGAGGGATGTTCCCGTCATCTGTGACGTCATCGATGACGTCATCAGTAGTAGCCAAAGTGCGCATTTTGGGGCAGTACAGGAAGGTATTTGGTGTAGAGAGGGACCATCCCTGGTCCGATTGTGTCCTGGGAGGTGTCATTTTGTAGTTCTCGGGGTGTACATTCCGAGTTGAGGGATGTTCCCGTCATCTGTGACGTCATCGGTGACGTCATCAGTAGGAGTTGTAGCCAAAGTGCGCATTTTGGGGCAGTACAGGAAGGTATTTGGTGTAGAGAGGGACCATCCCTGGTCCGATTGTGTCGTGGGAGGTGTCATTTTGTAGCTCTCGGGGTGTAGACCCCGATTTGAGGAATGTTCGCGTCATCTGTGACGCCATCGATGACGTCATCAGTACGAGTAGTAGCGAAAGTGAGCATTGTGGGGCAGTGCAGGAAGGTATTTTGGGTAGAGAGGGGCCATTCTCAGTCCGAATTCGTCGTGGGAGGTGTCATCTTGTAGTTCTCGGGGTGCAAACCCCGATTTGAGGGCTGTCCACAGCATCTGTTACGTCATTGGTGACGTCATCAGTAGGAGTAGTAGCGAAAGTGAGCCTTTTGGGGCAGTGAAGGAAGGTATTTGGGGTAGAGATGGACCACTATTGGTCCGAACGTGTCATGGGAGGTGTCATGTTGTAGCTTTTGGGGTGTAGACCCCGATTTGAGGCATGTTCGCGTCATCTGTAACGTCATCGGTGACGTCATCAGTAGGAGTAGTAGCCAAACAGAGCATGTTGGGGCAATGAAAGAAGGTATTTGGTGTAGAGATGGACCATCCTTGGTCAGAATGCGTCCTGTGGGGTGTCATCTTGTAGCCTTCGGGGTGAAGATCACGATTTGGGGGAAGTCCACAGCATCTGTGACGTCATTGGTGACGAAATCAGTACAAGTAGTAGCGAAAGTTAGCATTTTGGGGCTGTGAAGGAAGGTATTTGGTGTAGAGATAGACCATCCATATCTGTCATGCATTATACCAAATCTGTGCTGTATTATACCATATCTGTCCTGAATTATACCATATCTGTGCTGCATTATACCATATCTGTCCTGTGTTATACAATATCTGTCTGTATTATACCAAGTCTGTCCTGTATTGTACAATATTTGTCCTCTATTATACCCTATATGTCCTGTATTATACCAAATCTGTCCTGTATTATACAGTATCTGTCCTTTATTATACCAAATCTGTGCTGTATTATAGCATATCTACACTGTATTGTACCATATGTCCTGTATTTTACAATATATGTTCTGTATTATACAATATTTGTTCTCTATTATACCCTATATGTCCTGTATTATACCAAATCTGTCCTGTATTATACAGTATCTGTCCTTTATTATACCATATCTGTGCTGTATTATACCATATGTGATGTATTATACAATATCTGTCCTGTATTATACCATATCTGTGCTGTATTGTATCATATATATCCTGTATTATACCATATCTGTGCTGTATTTTACAGTATGTCCTGTATTGTACCATATATGACCTGTATTATACCATATCTGTCCTGTATTATACAATGTTTGTCCTCTAATATACCATATCTGAGATGCATTATACCATATATCTGTGCTGTATTATACCAAATCTGTCCTGTATTGTACCATATATGTCCTGTATTATACCATATCTGTCTTATATTATACAATGTTTGTCCTCTATTGTATCATATCTGTCATGCATTATACCATATATATGTGCTGTATTATGTAACACGGCCGACGTGGCATCATTTGACGTGGGTGCAGGGTACTGAGAAGATGATGTCACAGTTTCTGCAGGATGGGGTTTGACAAGAACATTTACTGGAAGTGTATGCGTACCGGTTGCGCCTCGGAAAAATATGGCGAGAGAAACCAAATCTCATCCCGTATTACCGCGGAAGGGCGATGTATAACGAATTTATCATATCTCAGAGCATTAAGAATCACTTTGGATTTCAAGGCCGACATAATGGAACGGACTTCGATCGGACTTGCACTGGTTTCAGAACGATCCACAGCATGCACCGGAAAAAATGAACACAAAGACAAATGTATCATTTTTACAATCCTCATCTTTAAAACGTACTAAGGGAGGAGCAAAGATAACGATAACATATTCTGTAATCCGTGATCAATGAACCCGGTTTCCGTGTGAAATACCGGTGGGCTTCGGTGATAAAGAATGAACAATCTAACTTCAAATTCAGCTTCATCTCTTATGTTCTATTCTGAAAATCAGAAACGTATAAAATACTGGAACATTAAGCTTAATCTCAATTTCATATTTAATATTTAATAGCCATCGACGAGTATAATACCTAGATTATATACCTTTTGTTAATAAATACATCGAAAGACCCGTTCCGGATTCACATCTGTTGCGTGGATATGTAAGTTTCAAATACACGTGTGAACTGTTACATTTCCATTCTGTCTATAATTCAGCACCGTGTCACTCGACAGTGTCACTTGTGTCATGTTTCCATAACATCACACAGGAGAAGGACCAACATGAACTGACTTAAATTTACAGTTCGAGAGAAAATCGGAAAAATCAAACTGTCCTGCACAATTTGGCAGAAGTATAGGTATTTGCTTCATTTTCGCACGATGATGTTGATTGCATTTATTGTGCAGTTATTGAACATTGGCTCTGAGGGATTTGCGGCGACCAGGATAGCTGTGGGAATGTCACACGATGTGGGCGGGACAGCGGTGCTGTCGAATTCACAAAACAGCTGATTAAGATCAAAATCAAAGTCGTCGGCATGGCCTTCTGCTCGTACATCCTGGGTGTGTAACACGGCCGACGTGGCATCATTTGACGTGGGTGCAGGGTACTGAGAAGATGATGTCACAGTTTCTGCAGGATGGGGTTTGACAAGAACATTTACTGGAAGTGTATGCGTACCGGTATTCGTCTTTCGGTTTGAACCCATCGTGTCAGGAAAGGCTACTGACGCAACCATGTGGCCCATTTGCAGTTTCTCGCCATCATTTACTCGCTGGTAAACCGACAGCGACGAGACAGATCTGTGACCTGTGACAGCCATTATTTGAGATGCTGAATAGTTGTTTCTACCAAGTATGGTGATGCCGGTTGCTCGTATACTGTGGTTAGTGTATGGTTCAGAAAGTTTCAGACGAGGACCCAGGTTGGTCATGAAGGCTGCCAAGCGGTGTTTCACAATAGGTTTGTTATAATACCAAACTTTATCGTCGTCGAGGAAACTATCAACCGGGTACTGCCACAAACGATCACATTTCGGATGGAGTTTGGAGATGAAGCAACAGGACTTTCGAATGAAGCAACAGGACAGAACGGGGAACCTTCTTCTTCAGGCATGAATCCGGTAACACCCTCTTTTTGCTGGGCCCGGCGATTTTTTGTGAGTTCATCCTCCTTTTTTTCACATACCTCTGCCCAGTTTTCGGGTCCCGCTTGATGATGAATGTGTTTTTTGTCATCTTTTCCATATTCTCCACTCCCCTTCTAAAGAAGAACAGACGTACATCGAACTGAACTTCATTTGCAAGCCCAGTTGGGGTTTTTGGGGACATGAGAACAGACTTGTAGAGTTTACAACGATCGGACTCGTTTATGGGCTCATAATGATCGGTGTCGCCTTTTCCAGATGCCTTCAACTCTGCAAGTGCGGTTTGAAGCACTCGTTGGCTTCATTAAACTCCGAATTTCTAATCAAATCAAAAGTTTTCAAATACGGTGGGGCCTTCAGGTAACGATTCAGAGAATGTCGAAAGTTTTCGAGAGTGGATGTTTTGTACAATTCTCTGTCTTGTTTTCGGGCATCCAAATAAAAATGACTGAGTACCTCTGCTAACCTCTCGGCCGAGAATCCTTCGAATTCTTCACTCTGTCCCTTCTCTTTCAGGTAATATTTCAAAGTTCTGGCGCACGCTTTTTTCGATTTTTTTGTGTTGCTGGGAATAATATTAGCCCGCTTTTCAACAACTTCATCGTCCGTGTGAGACGCGAAACGTTTGCCTGATTCAGCCATTTTGTTTAGCAGACGATGGAATCTAGTGAACACCTGTTCGTTGCCCTTGGCGACGGGGTATACGATATATATATTCGACCAGCAAGTTGACAATACAGCATCACACATGAGGTCTGTCAGCCAATCAAAAGTCTACATGCTTCTCTGAGATATGATAATATACAGTATCTGTCCTGTATTGTACCAAATATGTCCTGTATTATACCATATCTGTCTTGTATTATACAATGTTTGTCCTCTATTGTATCATATCTGTCATGCATTATACCATATATATGTGCTGTATTATACCATATCTGTCCTGCATTATACCAAATCTGTGCTGTACTATACCATATCTGTCCTGAATTATAACATATCTGTGCTTTATTATACAATATCTGTCGTGCATTATACCAAATCTGTGCTGTATTATACCATATCTGTTCTGTGTGGTACCATGTTTGTCCTCTATTATACAATATAAGTTCTGTATTATACAAACTCTGTGCTGTATTATACAGTATATGTCCTGTATTATATAAAATCTGTGCAGTATTATACACTATTTGCCCTCTATTATACCATATATGTGCTGTATTATACCATATGTGATGTATTATACAATATCTGTCCAGTATTATACCATATCTGTGCTGTATTGTATCATATATGTCCTGTATTATACCATATCTGTGCTGTATTTTACAGTATGTCCTGTATTGTACCATATATGACCTGTATTATACAATTTTTGTCCTCTAATATACCATATCTGAGATGCATTATACCTAATATCTGTGCTGTATTATACCATATCTGTCTTGCATTATACCAAATATGTGCGGTATTATACCATATCTGTGCTGTATTATACCATATCTGTGATGTATTATGCCATATTTGTGCTGTATTGTATCATATATGTCCTGTGTTGTACCATATCTGTGCTGTATTATACAGTATATGTCCTGTATTATGCCATATCTGTCATTCAATATACCATATATGTGCTGTATTATCCTGTGTCTGTACTGTATTATACAGTATCTGTCCTGTATTGTACCATATATGTCCTGTATTATACCATATCTGTCTTGTATTATACAATGTTTGTCCTCTATTATATCATATCTGTCATGCATTATACCATATATGTGTTGTATTATACCATATCTGCCCTGCATTATACCAAATCTGGGCTGTATTATACCATATCTGTCTTGAATTACACCATATCTGTGCTGTCTTATACCATATCTGTTCTGTGTTATACCATATCTGTTCTGTATTTTACCAAATCTAGCCTGTATGGTACCATGCTTGTCCTCTACTATACAATATAAGTTCTGTATTATACAAAATCTGTGCTGTATTATACAGTATATGTCCTGTATTATATAAAATTTGTGTAGTGTTATACCATATCTGTCCTGTATTGTACCATACATGTCCTGTATTATACAACATATGTTCTGTATTATACAATTTTTGCCCTCTATTATATCATATCTGTGCTGTGTTATACCGGAGCTCAGAGCTCGGAAATGACGTCATCGCAGGCATGCGCAGCGTGTGTATGTGTGTGTGCATGTATGCCTCTGTGTGTGTGTGTATGTGTGTGCTTGCGAGTGTGTTTCTTGGATCGGAGCTCTTGGAGCTCAAAGCCTGTGGAGCTCAGAGCTGACCACCGGCGCGCAAAGGTTTCCACCAGAACAGATATGGTATAGTACAGCACAGATTTGGTATAATGCAGGACAGATATGGTATAATACAGCACATATATATGGTATAATGCATGACAGATATGATACAATAGGGGACAAACATTGTATAATACAAGACAGATATGGTATAATACAGGACATATATGGTACAATACAGGACAGATACTGTATAATACAGTACAGACACGGGATAATACAGCACAGATATGGTATAATACCGCACATGTTTGGTATAATGTAGGACAGATATGGTATAATACAGCACAGATATATGGTATAATGCATCTCAGATATGGTATATTAGAGGACAAACGTTGTATAATACAGGACAGATATGGTATAATACAGGTCATATATGGTACAATACAGGCCAGATACTGTAAAATACAGCACAGATATGGTATAACACAGGACATATATGATACAATACAGCACAGATATGGTATAATACAGGACAGATATTGTATAATACATCACATATGTTATAATACAGCACAGATATGGTATAATAGAGGGCAAATATTGTATAATACTGCAAGATTTTATATAATACAGGACATATACTGTATAATGCAGCACAGATTTTGTATAATACAGAACTTATATTGTATAATAGAGGACAAACATGGTACCATACAGGATAGATTTGGTAAAATACAGAACGGATATTGTATAACACAGAACAGATATGGTATAATACAGCACAGATATGGTATAATTCAAGACAGATATGGTATAATACAGCACAGATTTGGTATAATGCACGACAGATATTGTATAATAAAGCACAGATATGTTATAATTCAGGACAGATATGGTATAGTACAGCACAGATCTGGTATAATGCAGGGCAGATATGGTATAATACAGCACATATATATGGTATAATGCATGACAGATATGATACAATAGAGGACAAACATTGTATAATATAAGACAGATATGGTATAATACAGGACATATATGGTACAATACAGGACAGATACCGTATAATACAGTACAGACACGGGATAATACAGCACAGATATGGTATAATACCACACTTATTTGGTATAATGCGGGACAGATATGGTATAATACAGCACAGATATATGGTATAATCCATCTCAGATATGGTATATTACAGGACAAACATTGTATAATACAGGACAGATATGGTATAATACAGGTCATATATGGTACAATACAGGACACCGTAAAATACAGCACAGATATGGTATAATACAGGACATATGTGATACAATACAGCACAGATTTGGTATAATACAGGACAGATATTGTATAATACATCACATATGGTATAATACAGCACAGATATGGTATAATAGAGGGCAAATATTGTATAATACAGAACATATATTGTAAAATACAGGACATATAGGGTATAATAGAGGACAAATATGGTATAATTCAGGACAGATATGGTATAATACAGCACAGATTTGGTATAATGCATGACAGATATGGATGGTCTATCTCTACACCAAATACCTTCCTTCACAGCCCCAAAATGCTAACTTTCGCTACTACTTGGACTGATTTCGTCACCAATGACGTCACAGATGCTGTGGACTTCCCCCAAATCGTGATCTCCACCCCGAAGGCTACAAGATGACACCCCACAGGACGCATTCTGACCAAGGATGGTTCATCTCTACACCAAATACCTTCTTTCATTGCACCAACATGCTCTGTTTGGCTACTACTCCTACTGATGACGTCACCGATGACGTCACAGATGACGCGAACATGCCTCAAATCGGGGTGTACACCCCAAGAGCTACAACATGACACCTCCCATGACACATTCGGACCAATAATGATCCATCTCTACCCCAAATACCTTCCTTCACTGCCCCAAAAGGCTCACTTTCGCTACTACTCCTACTGATGACGTCACCAATGACGTCACAGGTGCTGTGGACAGCCCTCAAATCGGGGTTTGCACCCCGAGAACTACAAGATGACACCTCCCACGACGAATTCGGACTGAGAATGGCCCCTCTCTACCCAAAATACCTTCCTGCACTGCCCCAAAATGCTCACTTTCGCTACTACTCGTACTGATGACGTCGCCGATGGCGTCACAGATGACGGGAACATCCCTCAAATCGGGGTCTACACCCCGAGAGCTACAAAATGACACCTCCCACGACACAATCGGACCAGGGATGGTCCCTCTCTACACAAAATACCTTCCTGTACTGCCCCAAAATGCGCACTTTGGCTACAACTCCTACTGATGACGTCATCGATGACGTCACAGATGACGGGAACATCCCTCAACTCGGAATGTACACCCCGAGAACTACAAAATGACACCTCCCAGGACGCATTCGGACCAAGGATGGTCCATCTCGACCCCAAATACCTTCCTTCACTGCCCCCAAAATGGCCACTTTACTTACTACAACCAACTGTGCATGCGCAGATTGACGCGACTTGCACTTAAAAACACACCATTCTGACTCTACCCCACACAAGCTTCACTTTGACACCTTTCACGACCCATTCGGACCCATAGCGGTGCATCTCTACCCCAAACACACACCCACATACCCCAAAAATGCCTGCTTTCTCTACTACGGCCAGGCTGCGCATGCGCAGACTATTGAACACGGACGAACCATTAGTCCAGCCGGATGCTCCTGCATGAGAGCTTCAAAATAAGACCTCATACGTCACCATTGGACCATTAGTGGCCCACCTAGACCCCAAAACGTCCACCCCGTATGGCCCTATATACCCATAGTATAGGCCTATGGGCCTACCCAGGCCTCGGTGACTTTTTTCAAAAATTTCACCGTTTCGCTCCGGGACACTTCCCATCGTGTTCTAAATGACGAGACTAAGAAAATAAATCCAAACAACCATACCGCAAATGTCTAGAAGTAGGTTTCCCAGGGGGACAAACATTGATCCTATACCCCCAGTATGGGACTATATGGCTCTATATGGGGCTCCTCGAACTTTTTTCAAAAATTTCACCGTTTCGCTCCGGGACACTTCCTATCGTGTTCTAAATGACGAGACTAAGAAAACAAATCCAAACAACCCTACCGCAAATGTATAGAAGTAGGTTTCCCAGTAGGACAAACATTGGTCCTATACCCCAGTATGGGACTGTATGGGTCTCGGTGACTTTTTTCAAAAATTTCACCGTTTCGCTTCGCGACACTTCCTATCATTTTTGTCTTGACAAGACTAAGAAAACGAGACCCCACAACCTATACCGCAAATGTCGAGAAGTAGGTTTCCCAGGATGGTCCTATACCCCCCATACCCCACATAGGTATTTTCCCGTAATTTAGGATAAATTCCGTGTTCCGTATTTTTTCAGGAAAAATTTTACATACACCCACCCTGGAACTAGGGGGAGATAACTCTATTGATAGGCAAGCCCCGTTAAGCCCGGCGACCTATATACCCTCCATACCCCATATAGGCATTTTCCCGGATTTTTCGATATAGTCCGTGTTCCGTATTTTTTTTTTCAGGAAAAATTTTACATGCACCCACCCCATTGACTGGATGCCCATTCATCTAGGCTTCACATGGATACCTCATACAACTCCATTGGACCATTAGTGGCTCCCTTAGCTCCAAAACGTCTAGCGGGACCCATACAGGGTCCAGTTTTCGACACTAGGTGACCACATTCTGACGAAATGGCCAGTTTTCGACACCGGATGTGCCGCCATCTTGAACATACGTGCCGCCATCTTGGATATGGCCCATAATGCACCGGGTCAAAATACTCGCTTCTGATTGGCTGAGAGCTCTGTGACGGATTTGAAATACTCGCTTTTGATTGGACGAGAGCTCCGCATTGCGTCTGCGCATGCGCAGAATGATATTCCTACCGCACACCCAACCCATCAGATGCCCCTTCACGAATGCTTCACTTTGACACCTCATACAACTCCATTGGACCATTAGTGGCTCCCCTAGCTCCAAAACGTCTAACAGGACCCATACAGGGTCCAGTTTTCGACACTAGGTGACCACATCCCGCCGAAATGGCCAGTTTTCGACACCGGATGTGCCGCCATCTTGAACACACGTGCCGCCATCTTGGATATGGCCCATAATGCACCGGGTCAAAATACTCGCTTCTGATTGGACGAGAGCTCTGTGACGGATTTGAAATACTCGCTTCTGATTGGGCGAGAGCTCCGCATTGCGTCTGCGCATGCGCAGAATGATATTCCTACCGCACACCCAACCCATCAGATGCCCCTTCACGAATGCTTCACTTTGATACCTCACTCGACACCATTGGTCCATTAGGGGCTCCCCTAGCTCCAAAACGTCTATTTCCATACCCTTGGGCCACCGCGCATGCGCAGAATGCCCATAGTTCAACCCCACACCCAGCCCATCAGATGCCCCTTCACGAATGCTTCACTTTGATACCTCACTCGACCCCATTGGACCATTAGTGGCTCCCCTAGCTCCAAAACGTCTATTTTCATATCCTTGGGACACCGCGCATGCGCAGAATGCCGATAGTTCAACCCCACACCCAGCCCATTAGATGCCCCTTCACGAATGCTTCACTTTGATACCTCACTCGACCCAATCGGACCATTTTATCTAGGGACTACTTTTTCTCCGCGGAAGCTTTTTCCCGAGACCGAATCACCGCCAAAACCGCTGCCAGACCGCATCACCGCGGATGAATACATTCTGAATATATTCCCTCCAACAATTGGAACTCTCCTGTGTTGGAGGTAGCTTTTGGTGATTCTGCCGGAACTATAGTGCACTTGACCTCTCTTCCTCAAATCCTCCCCAAATGACCTCTACATCCGGGTGAAATGAGGATTTAAATAGCCTTTACCTACTACTTATATGGTATAGGCCTAATTTGGTAAATGCAACACGATGGTACTTATACGTTATATCTGCAGGCCCGTAGCCAGAGGGGGGGGGGTTCTGGGTTTGGGAAACCCCCCCTTTCGGAAATATTATATATTTTTCTCATATAAATGCCCTTTTCAAACTGAAGCGAACCCCCTATTTGCCCCTTTTCCCATACAGCGAACCCCCTGATGTGCCCTTTTGGAGTGAATGCGAACCACCCCTCAGTAAATCCTGGCTACGGCCCTGATCTGTGTACATTTAGAAGGGAACACTTCATCACGCGTACATGACACTGTCACACAACAAATTACGGGACATCAATCATGCTTACATTGTAGTAGAAAATGTATAATAAATGACGAGTCATCGTCTCAAAATCGGCACAAATAGCAGTCCGCACAAACGTAAATGGCGCAGAAACGGACAGCGCCCTCTATCGCATACAACGGCTGATATCACCCGTACTTTTACTGTCAGAGCTTTATTATTTATTGATATATTTATTGATTTTGATTTTTGATCTTTTGTTATTGATTTTTTTTTAGACTAATGTCCGCAGTTTAGCGCCGTCATTTGTTGTATTTTTATGTGCATTGGAGCCAAATAAGTTTATTATTTTAACTTAGTAAAACACAATATAGCTATAGAACCTTTGCCGTGTAGGTGGATCAAGGGAATGTCCATTTCATTTGGATATATATTTTATCTCCAGATAAAAGAGAAATACAACGAGGACTATGTGAGGGGAAAGACATCCTACAGCATGTGATGTGCCTCACGTGCGGCGGATAACGGTTTACAGCTGAGAGCTGTAAATCCTTACACCATTAATGCGTGAGGTATATGACTTCACGGAATAAGCCTTTGGTAATCGAGCGATTGGATCGCATTTTATTGTGAAATGAAGTTAATTTCAACCAAACGAACATAATTCATTCAAATTATACAAAACTTTCTACGTTTAGTTGAGTAATAGCAATCTATCCCCAGGTAAAATGAGCTCTGGGGCTAGATTGCGATAACAGCCGAAATTCGTATCACGTGACTGTAAGGTCCCGCTTAAATGCGCCAAGTTTGCAGACGGAGAACAGTAAAAGTGACAAGTCGTGTGAGCTGTTCGTAGTAAACTTCGTCATGTCGGGTACAAAACGAAAGAAAAGTGATTCGGCCTCTTTGCAGGTTAAGCAGAACAACAGGATCGTATTCAACAGAGTGGCATGTTCTGGCTTTAAAGTAAAGTTTGTTTAATCGGATACTGTTGGAGAATATCTTGCACTGGCTGCAAAGTCGAGAAACACGTCGCCTGAGATGACCCTGTGCGCTTTGCTGCCCACTGTTGCGGCTTGCCTCGGCCCCAATACAGTGCTAAGGACGAGCAGCATGTATGATGTTCCCTCAAACATTTACTTAATTGGTAAGTTGATGGATTACCCGTACTACTCTTTGTCTGAAGCTTATCCCTGAGTTATACATGTAAATCAGGTGAGATTGAATTCCTCATATGGGTGACACTTTTGTAGTTTATGAGAAAGGAGAGTACTATAAGGTTGCAGGAGCCGCGGAGCACATTTGAAAGGGGAGGGAATGGCACAGTTGCATGGCCTGTGGGATATTGGGTGATCGATGTCTACGTATAATTTTCTAAAAGAATTATGAAAATTATTAAATATATATATTTTTTTTTTTAAATCGATTTTTTTTTTAAATATTTTTTCTAAGTGTATTTCTGTTTCATCTTTGGCTCAGTTAAAGTCATTCCCTATAATGTCCAGCCGAGTTACTACAGATTTTAATTATCTACCATACCCTGCCCTCTATGACACAGAATAAAAGAGAAGTTGGGAATAGAATCGCTCAACACGGTCATTTGGAAACTTTCTCAGAAAAGAACGAAAGCCTACCTTTCCAAATGCCATCCGTTTATTACTTGCCAAGTGGACCTGCCTTTGTAATATATGCGCTTTGAATATCTAAACCTTCCCTTTAGGAGACGAATTGATTGTTCGTGCCAAAACCCGGCTTTTCAAACTTTTAGCCAGCAAAAAACACTTCCGTCAGAATTTTCAGAACCGGGCTATATAATATTATCAGCGACGATTGGTCGAAATTATCCACAAAAGTCATCCCCCACTGGATTATCTGCCCCTGACTTTTGGAGATAATTTCGACCAATCGTCGCTGATAATATTGTATAACCCGGTCCTTAAATTTCTGAAGGAAGTGTTTTTTGTCCGAGAGCTGGCAAAAAGTTTGAAAAGCCGTGTTTTGCCACGAAGAATGAATTCGTCTCCTCAAGGGAAGGTTTAGATATTCAAAGCGCATATATTCCGAAGGCTGGTCCACTTGGGAAGTAATAAACAGATGGCATTTGGAAAGGTAGGCTTTCGTTCTTTTCTGAGAAAGTTTTGAAATGACCGTGTTGAGCGGTTCTATTCCCAACTTGTCTTTTATTCTGTGTCATAGAGGGCACGGTATGTTAGATAATGAAAATCTGTAGTAACTCGGCTTGACATTATAGGGAATGACTTTAACTGAGCCAAAGATGAAAGAGAAATACACTTACACAAAATATTTTTTTAAAAAAATCGATTTAAAAAATATATATATTTATTAATTTTCATAATTTATTTCAAAAAAATATACATAGACATCGACCATCCAATATCCCACAGGCCAGGCAACTGTGAGAGAATGGGAGGGCTGAACTCTATACCGGCCATGTTGGACTGTTGATACACATGTAGGACCATGATAGGACTTGTAACATAGCGGTCTCAAAAAAGGGGGGTTCTGGTTTCTCATTTTCAAAATATATGATTGCCTTCTGCAAGTACCCACGCACAAAGTTATGACAGGAAATCATGCCTTGAACAAATAACAATAGGCCTAATCGACCCATAATGAGCCAATGTTTTGTGATTTTATTTTCACAGGCCACTTTAAACGGGTCAGAGCAAAGGACTAACTGGGATATATATCCTACTTGGGATATTAAATCCAAGTTTGGATATTGAAATATATCCTAATTGGGATATTTTGACCAATTTTCATACTAAACGGCAAGGGTGAATTTCAGCGTCTAAACTACAAAATCAAGATAGAATTTACAGCACAAAACTGCCAATGCGACTGTATAATTTTGCTGACTTTTTCTTGCCGAAGTTATTGTCTCTGATATTGAAATGATGTGCATTATTTTTTCGTCTTGTTGCTGGAGTATACTTCCCATCAATCTCCAATGTTTTATGTTTTTAAACAAACAGACTAACTAGGAGAATATGCCAACTTGAAAATATGGAAGTATGAAAAAAATAGCCAAAGTGGGATATTTTATCCCAATTGGCATATATGTCCCAGTTAGTCCTTTTCCCTGACCTGTTAAAAAAACAAAAAGTCCTGCCCCGCGGCGGCTACCCAATTTTTTTTTCAAAGAATGATGGTAAACAGGAAATAATTTTAACCGGCCTTGGGCAGGGTAAGTTTCTATTAAGTATGTATATGTTCGCTAAATTATTGAACTTTATTTTTATAGGAATTGGGATCCCTTCTGGTGGGAAATCTCCAGCATTCCTGTTCGGTGCTAAAGAACCGATGCAGCAGTTAGCCACAAAGCAGAATGTCTCCATGCTCTTGGAAGAATTTACGAAAGCTGGGTTAGTGAGAACGCTAAGTCAGTTGCAAGGAAGAGGACTCATTTCGGCGGATAGTGGCGAAATGTCCGGTAAATTTCTTCATCACTATCAAATATGTATTGTAGTCGACATGTGATTTTAAAACAGTGTCAGTGCAACTAAAACCAAATATTTGTGCAAGTTGACGTATTATAGAACTGCATAGAACGGCAATTGAAAGTGTGACAAAGTGACGGTATAACAGTTTAATTTGTCCTTAATGCATTACATGGGTACATTATTTCAACAAGCTGAACCCTAATGACATTTAATTTTGTGATATTGACAATGTAGGATTTAGCCATTGAATGGAAATTTGCTATCGCAAAATTTTTGCCTCCTGATCAGGGTGACATCGGGTCGGTTTGTGCTAAAAAAAGAAAACAGTAATACCTACCGGTTAGCATTTGTTTGTGTAGAATACATAGTTGCCTACTTTCCTGGCCATTTATTTCCTCTGTCCAGCTCCTTTAATTTCCATGAACGGCAAAACAAATTCGCTCGCTGTTCCAAAAAGTAGGCCTAAATCGGTAGAAGGGTTTAGCTTGTTGAAGTAATGGTACATGTACACTGCAATGAGGTTTTCTTCAACCTTCTTAAGAATTTCAGTACTAGCTATGGTTCTGTAACGAAAGTGCAGGGTGACAACGACCCCTTGAGATCCCCCTTTAATAAATCATAGCTTCTGAATGATACGTGACTATGTGAAATCGAAAGTTACATTGTGTTTATGTGTGCGGTTCACTTACCTGATGGAATTCAACGCTGTAATTTTCCTAGAATGAACTATAATAATCCAGGAGACAGACAATGCCTCGAAATCCCGGTGAAGTTATCTCAAACGATCATTCGGGACGGAGAAAGGGGCCCTGGTGAGCTACTTGCTCCGCTGTAGATGACGTCAGTCAGGAATCCGGAAGTCGGTTTCAGTGAATATGCAGATTAGGGACAGTGAACTTTGCGATCGTCGTGTGAATTAACTAGAGGGAGTTGGAAGCTGAGATTTACCAGTTACGTCCGTTATGAATTATGGTTTGTTCCTCCATAGCCATATTTCTCCAGCGAAGTCCAGATAAACTGATCGGGAAGTGTTGTAATCTGACAATAAAGAGGGCGCTGGAATCTTCGACGTCTGTTTCTACCTTTATCCACAGAAGAACGGTAGCCCTATATAAGCCGGACTCCCGCTGAAACGACAGAGACCAGAAGAAACATCGAGGTGAGAGCACACGCAAAATCTATTGGGGAGAAGAAATCCAATACATTGCCGGGCCGCGACCAGGTCGCCGAATTGTAGAAGGGTCGCCGAATTTGTGCCGCCGCCGGGCCGCGACCAGGTCGCCGAATTGGAGAAGTGCCGCCGCCGAATCCTATAGCATCATCGCATACATTTACACACACTTACATTTAACACGTCCGGGCTGTGTTTACTCTACTTCGATCTCTACCTATTTCAATCGTATCACACAGTTGTATGGGCATTGCGCTGGAAGTTAGAGTATAGACACTTATCGTCAATGGTTATTCTTAATCTCTACTGTACGCTAGTGCAGGCTCAGCTCTGGGAATTAACTGACGGCGTTAGTGTTGATAGCACGGCCATACCTTTATGGTATCGATTAAGTTGTATCCGGTAGGAGACGCTCGTCTCTGTGAAGAGGATACAGCTAGGCAAATCATACACAGTTCCTACCTAACCAATTATTCATGCACACATGTATTTAAGGGGAATTAGGACTGAAATTTTGAAAGTAATTTTTTCGAATTACTTCAAGGAAATAGTCATATTTTCTTGTGTTTAATTGTGTTTCCTATCTTTCTGAGATGAAATAATGCACCCTTGATAATTGAGTGCCTTTTTGAAAATTTCAACCTGACAAAAAAAAATGTCAAAATCTCTCAAGTCTCCCTGATTCTTAAATACACAACCTACGGGTTGAAATATATTCATGCTAACACCCACAAGCTATAGGTTCGAGCCTATAGCTTGACAAATATACACCTTCCCAGTCAATCGTACGATAAACGATTATCCATTCACGGCCCCATAAGCATAAAGTCTCACACCACCCTGTACAAATATTGAGTAATTCACGGCCAATCATAGATTACTACTGTCTCATACAGTAGTATATAAGGGGGAATCCTTGATCAGATGCCCATCTATTGCGGGTGACCATGCAGTAGTATAGAGAGAGGGTTCATGGGCCAGCTGACCATACAGTAGTATAGAAGGAGGGTTCCCATACCAGTTGACCATACAGTAGTATAGGAGGGTGCCGATTCCAGGTGCCCATACAGTAGTATAGGAAGAGGGTTACTAGACCAGGTGCCTACCCATCCACCGTGTGTTATCGATGTCCGATCCTATGTGGACCGTGTATCCGTGAACTCTAGCCTTGATGATTCGTCCTTGGAGCGGGGCCGCGGAGTGAGTCGCCGTGAGCGGGGTCGCTGAAGCCTTGGGGTGTATGCCTACGAGGGGTGCCGTCTGCTGCTGTGGTGAGCCGTGCAGTTGAATAGTCCTGCGGTGTTACAGAGAGACGGGCCGGTGCCGTAGAAGCCTTTGTACTGTGATAGTACTGTCGTGCCCAGGCCGTCCGCATCCATTGACGGTTATCAACGCTTGGAGGGGCTTAGTCGTGTAAGACGAGACACGACGACGACGAGAAGTCCATACCACCCGAGGGAAGAAGACCGGGAGAAGGAAGACACACGTCGGACATAACCACGGAGGGGCCTAGTCGTGTAAGACGAGACACGACGCAGTGTTCATCCATACGGGAGTGAACGAAGACCTGGGGAAGGAAGCTAGACGCCGGACCTTTCCACGTATACCTGGGGAAGGAAGATAGACGCTGGACCTTTCCACATATACCTGGGGAAGGACGATAGACGCTGGACCCATCCATGAGAGAACCGGTCGTGACCAGACTGTGGCTGTGACCAGGCCTGCTCGCGAAATAGCTAGGGCTATCTATTTTGTATATATTTTCTATTGAACTTCGGTTAATGATAACTATAAGAGTACAGATAATTCATAGAGTAGGGATCTTCTTTGCAGGGATTGTACGCTACCACGATTTGAATCCTGTATCCCTGCTCATAGAATTATATGTCCGTATTGCATTAATTTGCTTTGGTTGTCATTACAGGTCTTCCTTTCCAGCCTCCTTGATCCAGACAAGGTGACAGGTTGAATCGAACTCCCTCGTTGGCCAGGATCAGTGCCCGAGTGCGTTCCCAGTAGCCTGACAGTTTGTCTTGGGGACCCTGCGCACTCTGTGGATCTGAAACATCCATTATCCCACGTATAGAAGTAGTAAAAACGTTTCAGTTCTATTGATTATGCAACTGTGAAGGCTAAAGTGGTTTGAAAATATATCTGTGTGTTCACAATTATAAATTAACTTGTGCACATTTCCATGTGAAGAGAGAGAACAGGCATTATAGCAATAACCCAAAGCTGTACTAGTATCCATGTTACGAATTTGTTGGATCTTGTAAGATAATGTAAAAGAGAATTATTTTGAAGAAATTATTATATTCAGGGTATGAAATAGACAAACAAATTCTAGTTGCCGATCGGCAAGCACGGGCAACCAACACATCCAAATGCATTGCAATTTGGGGTCGATACTTCATGTAAGGAAGCACGAGAAATCACCGCTGAGGAAAAACTGCTTCAAAGGAAGGGAGACGATTCAATCCACCGTGGGCCGATGGGGCCGAGTAAGGTATCATTGTGAAGAATATGTGAGGGGGCATCCGACTGAGTGGATGTGCGGTAGGAATATCGTCATTCTGCGCATGCGCAGTAGACAAAGGGTATGGAAATAGACGTTTTGGAGTCTAGGTGAGTCCCTAGTGGGCCGATGGGCTCGAGTGAGGTATCGTTGTGAAGGATACGTGAGGGGGCATCCGCATGGACTAGTGTGTCGGCCGTTTTCGACATTCTGTGCATGCGCAGACAGGGAATTGTGGGGATTGTACAGTAGAAGGAACGTTTTGGGGTCTAGGTCAGCCATTAATGGGCCGATGGAGTCGTATGAGGTATCAATGTGAAGCATATGTGAGGGTGCGCCCGTCTGGACTAGTGCGTCGTCCGTTTTCAACATTCTGCGCATGCGCAGACAGGGAATTGTCGGAAAAGTGTATGGAAATAGACGTTTGGGGTCTAGGTGAGTCCCTACTGGGCCGATGGGGTCGAGTGAGGTATCAATGTAAAACATATGTGAGGGAGCATCCGATGGGCTGAGTGTGACGTGAGACTAACGTCATTCTGCGCATGCGCAGTAGACAAAGTGTATGGAAATAGACGTTTTGGGGTCTAGGTGGGCCACTCGTGGTCCGATTGAGTCGAGTGAGGTATCAATGTGAAGCAGTCGTGAGGGAGCATCCGCCTGGACTAGTGTGTCGTTCGTTTTCAACATTCTGCGCATGCGCAGATAGGGAATCGTGCGAAAAGGGTATGGAAATAGACGTTTTGGGGTCTAGGTGGGCCACTCGTTGTCCGATGGAGTCGAGTGAGCTATCAATGTGAAGCATTCGTGAAGAAGCATCCGCCTGGACAAGTGTGTCGTTCGTTTTCAACATTCTGTGCATGCGCAGACAGGGAATTGTGGGAAAAGGGAATGGAAATAGACGTTTTGGGGTCTAGGTGGACCGATGGAGTCGAGTGAGGTATCAATGTGAAGCACACGTGAGGGAGCATCCGACTGGGTGGATGTGGGGTAGGAATATCGTCATCCTGCGCATGCGCAGACAGGCCGTAGTATGGAAATAGACATTTTGGGGCCGATATGGACCACTGTTTGGTACAAATGAGTCGTCGGAGGTGTCAAAGTGAAGCTTTTGTGGGGTAGTCAAAATGGCGTGTTTTTTATTGCAAGTCGCGTCAATCTGCGTATGCGCAATCTGGCCGTAGTATGGAAAGCAGGCATCTTTGGGGAAGTGAAGGAAGGTATTTGATGTAGAGATGGACCACTATTGTTCCGAATGCGTCGTGTGGGGTGTCATTTTGTAGCTCACAGGGTGTAGACCCCGATTTGAAGGATGTCCACTACATCTGTGACGTCATCGGTGACGTCATCAGTACGAGTAGTAGCCAAAGTGGGCGCTTTGGGGCGGTGAAGGTAGGTATTTGGTGTAGAAATGGACCATCCTTAGTCCGAATGCGTCGTGTGACGCCCGCCTTGTATCAAGGCGCGTGACGCTTGCCTTGTAGCAACGCCAAGCTCAACGCTTCAACGCCCTGGTGAATTAGCCCAAAAGCTGTGATTTGTCTAGGCCCCAATACATCGAAATGCCCGTCAACGCCCGCCGCTATTGTTGCCATGCATTCCATTAGATTTGGTCATCGCTTGTTTTGTAGGACTGTGGAACAGACGGCCCTCAGTATCACGGTAACTCCGTTGTTGCCATACCTATTTTATTTCTAAAAGTGTCGGTGACATTTTGGCTGGATGTTATATATGGATAGTTTATTAAGGCCATAATGTTTTGAATGGCTATGGTGCACACGGCCCTCAGTATCAGGGGCTGGTTGTGTGCAGGAATTTTGTTCGCTTTTATAGCGCTCCCAACATCTATTTTTAGAACTGAGAAATTCTAAGACTGCGTCCTGATTGGCTAAAGTCTCAATGCTAATAACCAATGAGAACAGCGGGATGCCTCCTGTCCAGACCTGTCCGGTGCATCTTCACAAGTCCAGGTAAATCGTAAATCCTCGCACAGGGTTTACCTGCACAATTTTGGTGATTCGAGTGAGTTCTTGAATTCGTTGCATTGAGCCGTTGCCTCAATCTCGAAAATGTTATTCTCCCTTAGGTTATTTTGAATTAGCATGTCGGTATCCCAAGCCGATGGATTTTGCATTGACCCTCGATGTCAATTTCAGCCTGATATCAAAGGAGTTGAGCCAGCGATGAAATTCAAACCTGTCGCATCTCAAACCGTGCAGTGGATTGGCGTAATGGACTAGCTGAGCCTGATCACTGATCGATTTAGAGGACACCACTTGATACATTTTTATCCAGAACTACCGTGGGCAACTAACCAAACCAGTGTATAGATACCCCAACAAATCGATAGATACACTGACTCGTGAGGATGGTCTGGTGGGCCACATGCCTCTCACGCTCCACACCTCTTATACAACACGATTTGCGTTTTCTATTCTACTCGTCGTACCGGAAGTGATGTCATAACCCTTCCGCGTGCGAACTCAACATTGATACGTCGAATTTAGAATCAAACAACGAAAAACGGACAAGTCGAGGCAATTCTCAATATTTGATTTTCATTTTTGCGAAAAGCAGAACGAAAAACGAAAATTGAAAATTGACTGTCGAATTTCAATTTTCGTTTTTTGTTTTTGTAATGCCAAAATCAAAGATAGTGCCACGGCACTGTAGCTCATCTGGCTGTAACTGGAGAAAGTAGCTGTGAGAAATTTTTACTAAAGAACTGCAATAGATGAGTTTCTAACTTGTGTTGTCCCCCCTGAACACTAAATGATCCATGCAGTAATTTCCAAAGATTTCATGATAACAAAGTTTCATGGGAAATTCAAGACGCGGCCATATTGGATTTTCGAAATGGAGCAAAAATGGTATCTTGCACAACTGGACCACAAGGGAAACCTGTACCAAAGATCCATGCAGTAATTTCCTGAAAATTCACGATAACAAAATTTCATGGGGAAATTCAAGATGGCCGCCTAGTGTCCATATTGGATTTTCGAATCGGACCAGAAAAGGTATCTTGCACAACTAGACCCCAAATGTACCAAATTTGAGAAAGATCCATGCAGTACTTCCTGAGAAATCACGATAACGAAGTTTCATAGGGAAATCCAAGATGACCGCCTGGTGGCCATATTGGATATTCAAATTGGACTAAAGTACACATGTTGTACAACTAGACCCCAAGGGGAACCTGTGTACCAAATTTGAGAAAGATCCATGAAGTACTTCCCGAGAAATCACGATAACAATGTTTCATGGGGAAATCAAAGATGGCCGCCTGGTGGCCATATTGGATTTTCGAATCGAAGCAGAAAAGGTATCTTGCACAACTAGACCCCAAGGGAAACCGGTGTACCAAATTTGAGAAAGATCCATGCAGTATTTCCTGAGAAATCGCGACAACAATGTTTCATCGGGAAATCCAAGATGGCCGCCTGGTAGCCATATTGGATTTCTGAATCAGACCACAAAAGGTATCTTGCACAACTAGACCCCAAGGGGAACCTGTGTACCAAATTTGAGAAAGATCCATGAAGCAGTTCCTGAGAAATCGCGATAACGAAGTTTCATTGGGAAATCCAAGATGGCCGCCTGGTGGTCATATTGGTTATTCAAATTGAACTAAAGTACACATGTTTTATAACTAGACCCCAAGGGAAACCAGTGTACCAAATTTGTGAAAGATCCATGCAGTACTTCCTGAGAAATCACGATAACAATGTTTCATGGGGAAATCCAAGATGGCTGCCTGGACACGCCATATTGGATTTTCGAATTGAAGCAGAAAAGGTATCTTGCACAACTAGACCCCATGGGGAACCGGTGTACCAAATTTGAGAAAGATCCATGCAGTAGTTCCTGAGAAATCACGACAACAATGTTTCATCGGGAAATCCTAGATGGCCGCCTGGTAGCCATATTGGATTTCTGAATCAGACCGCAAAAGGTATCTTGCACAACTAATCCCCAAGGGGAACCTGTGTACACAATTTTAGAAAGATCCATGAAGTAGTTCCTGAGAAATCGCGATAACAAAGTTTCATGGGGAAATCCAAGATGGCCGCCTGGTGGCCATATTGGTTATTCAAATTGGACTAAAGTACACATGTTGTACAACTAGACCCAAAGGGGAACCAGTGTACCAAATTTGAGAAAGATCCATGAAGTAGTTACTGAAAAATAATGATGACAAGGTTTCACTGACAAATTCAAGATGGCCGTCATGGCAGCCATATTTGGAATCGTATCGACACCGCATGAACAAATTCTGGTGTACTCGTTGGGGGGAACATGCATGCCAAGTTTCAGCTTAATCGGCCAAGCGGTTTCAGAGAAGAAGATGTTTACGGACGACGCACGACGGACGACGCACGACGGACGACGTACAGTCAGGCCATGACATAAGCCCATCGGGCCTTCGGCCCAGATGAGCTAAAAATTGAAAATTGACGGTCAAATTTCAATTTTTGATTTTGAGAAACCAAAAACAATAAAGGAAAACTGAAAATCGGCGGTCAAATTTCAATTTTTGATTTTGAGAAACCAAAAACGAAAATTGAACTGTGCAAGGTTACGCGGACCATGCCCACTTGTATGGTAAGCCAAAGTGCTTTTTATTCAAGAATCTCCGATATCGGGATTGAAATTTCTGATATCGGATATTCATGTCCTCTAATTTCCGATATCGAAAATTAAAATTTCCGATATCGAAAATTGGAAATTGAATTTCCGATATCGGAATTGTAATTTCTGATATCGGATATTCATGTCCTCTAATTTCCGATATCGAAAATTAGAATTTCCAATATCGAAAATTGGAAACTCAATTCCCGATATCGGAAATTGTCACTGAATTTCCGATATCGGAAATTTTGGGTTGCTTTCTTAAGGCACGGTCCAAACGATTACTCCCCAGAATGGAAGCATGCGCGTGAGTGAAAAGCGCGCCAATCTCCGTTGCCGCCATGGCAGAAAACATCAGAGCTGTGCTTTACATCTTTTATTTTATCACTATGTGATATAATGTTTATTAAAATATCAAAATATATGCTATGTATATGGATATTATATGTTATCATATTATATTGTTGCATTATGCATTATATTGTTTAAAATGTGCTACATAATATATAATGTGCTTTCTCGTAAAACTTATTGTGAAAATATGTGTTATATTGTCTTCAAATTTGCTATAAGATTGTATAATACTACTATATACTGTGTATATATGTATAATATCTTATCACTATTTCACTCATTTATCGTAAAACATATGTGGAAATCCTTATATCCTTTTTATAGAACATAGAAAAAATATTTTTAAAAAATTGTGTTTTTGCCAAAATTAAAAACTATGTTCAAAATAACCTTAAAATATAGGATGGGGGAAATGTCCACATAGAGAAATGTCTACTGGGGGAAATGCCCACTGGGGGGAATGTCAATGGGAGAAATGTCCGCTGGGGGAAATGTCCACTGGGGGAAATGTCCTGGATTCACGTGTACCAGTAGCCATGTTATTTGCCGCCATCTTGGGGAATTACCCATGTTCAGAGAGAGGCTAAGGGAGGGAACAGTTTTCGTAAAGCTTCCAGAGCTTTCATTTCCGATGTCGAAATTGAATTCCCGATATGGAAAATTCTAACAAGCCGAACTCGGTCACGGGTTCATACTGATGACTATTGTCTTATCCCTCTTTCAGCAAGGATCGTATTACAGTTACTGGATCAGCTGCGTAAACACCTTATATCAATAATCAAATTGCTTTCTAGAAAACAGTTATGTTATTTTGTTACTCCGTGTCTGGCAAGGGAATTTTAGTGAAATATTGTCCTCGGCACCGAATCTTTGCTGTATCAAGAACCTTAAAACTCGGGGCTAAAATAATACGAGGTTAGCCATCGGATTCATCAAAATGAGAATTAGATGTTGTGTTTGATTATTTCGTTAGTGCAGGTCCAACAATAGAATTTAATCGACAAAGGCCTGATCTTTAATATAAAAGAGCAGATTACATCATCTCTCAGTGAGTAAATGAATTCATCGTTATAACTGTGCCCTCTATACTCTGAACCTAGCCGTGTCACTTGGCCGTTCAGAATCACGTCCTGAACTGGAAAAGAAAGAATACGGTATACGCTAATACCAATCACCCGCCAGATGATGAGAATACATTTTTACAGCGATGCTATGAAATAAGGAGCCGTGAAGTTGAATTTCTGCCAATAAATTTGCGGTTTTTACTAAGCGCGATGATAAAGGGTGAGATGAAACATTATGATTTATACCAGTGTGATAATTCAAAAGGTAGTCGAGTAATTTCTTGTAACATACTGCGTTTTCTGAACTATTGTCGCATTAGCCTTGTCTTATTTGAATCAGTAGTATCAGTACTGTGACGACAAACATCACCAGTGCCCTGTTAGAAGATTATGGTCACGTGACTAAACATTTTAAGCTAGAGACTGCATCGTCGCGGAAAATGTTATCAAAGCGACCATAACCTGAGATGGACGAGCGGGATATTTAATTGTACAAAATATGGTCATTGACGACTGTGCAAATTGAATGATATGGATACACGGCCCCTAACACCAGCTTGAGCGGAATTGACACGAATGGAAGAGCAGAGGGGATATAATATTCTCGCCAAGTACGAGACTTGAGAGTGTCAGATGTAATCACATGCAGACCCGAAGATGTAACACGGATGATCGTTTGTAAATGGAGTGTTTGCAAGCAGCAGATTCTGTGACGTGGAATTGTTCTCTGGTGTGATGAAGTGGTCATCCATCAAAGCGTTGAAGGATGATCCTTTGTCTGTAGTAAGAAACCAGACCGTATAACGAGAAAAAGATATGCCTGAGAGCAAGAGTTTGAATCTGATAAGAGAATGTACCTGCATATAGAGTAATCCATGAGATTAAATGTCTAGATTTATGAGGAGGCTATTATTGAACTAAACTGACCGTAAAACATGACCGAGAATACAACAGAAGAAATCTAAATCGATGACCAGTTGAAGGTCTCTGGCCTTATATTTTATCATCAACTTTATATTCTCCGATAAACACGATTGTCCCACAGAGGCAGTGCAAAATAGCGTAAATGGAGCATTTACGCATTCTGGATGTACCTTCATGTTCAGTACAATGTATTGATGTCAGAAGGAAATACAATACAGTTTTGGTCATAACTTGATGGTTATACAAATGAGTATTGTATTTTATGTGTGTGGGTTTTTTTTACTCCTCAGCCCTACGGGCTCAGGCGTTTTGTTGTGGCCCTGGGGATGTGTCTGTCCGTCTGTCCGAGCCGTATCTGGATAACTATTTCTAGTAAGTTCATGAAACTTACAGGTTATGATCCTTTAATTTTTTACTTGTGCCTTTGAGACTTTCAGGTCTAACCGGTCGTTAATTATTTTTTTTACATTTTTTTATTTTTCTACCATTTTCCAGTCTCCTAAAAACGGATCTACAAGTATGCATACATTAGCCCTACTTTTATACTGATTTACATACTCTTACTAGTATGTAGCCAATCAAGAGCTCCATAGTAAAGTTGTATTTCAGCCATTGGTTCAGTGTAGTGAATGACTGGTCATTGGTTTGGTCTAGAAGTCTATATTCCTCTGGATATTCAGCAGTACGGTATTGCCAGACTAACTGTCGTATCCCTACGATGTTGAGAAAAAAATAGTCCAACATTAAAACTGTGAAAATTGACTTGTTATTTCGTCTAAAAGTTCTCAGAATGGATTTGAACGATAATAAACGCCTGTTTTATCGGAAAAGTATGGTGGCCGATAAGTATGGTGGCCGATAAGGGACATCGCTGCATTGTCTCAGGCATGTGGTTTGGTAACGCGAAGGGAGGATGCGAAGTGCGAAGGCAGGATGCGAAGTGCGAAGGCAGGATGCGAAGCGCGAAGTCCAAACACGAATGCAAGATGCGGAGCGCGAAGGCAGGATGCGAAGTGCGAAGTCCAAACACGAAGGCAGGATGCGAAGTGCGAAGGTAGGATGCGAAGCGCGAAGTCCAACCACGAAGGCAGGATGCGAAGTGCGAAGACAGGATGCGAAGCGCGAAGTCCAAACACGAAGGCAGGATGCGAAGCGCGAAGGCAGGATGCGAAGTGCGAAGTCCAAACACGAAGGCAGGATGCGAAGTGCGAAGTCCAAACACGAAGGCAGGATGCGAAGCGCGAAGTTAAAACAAATGCTACTGCGCATGATCCGATGAAAGCGAGGCCAGGCCGCCATTTGCATTATTTATTTACCAATGCCGAGACCAGAGTAATAGAGAATCAGTATCACAGGTCGCCACAAGCCTTCCAAATGCACATAGCCTCCGCAAGCCACCATCACCCACCGAGCGCTGTCATACGTCATTAACAATTTCTATTTGTATAAATTATTGCGTCTGGATAGTAATAAATTATATACGTTATAATTTACCTAAATATATATATAGTATAGATCTCCATATGATATTATTAATAAACCTTCCGAATTCATACGTTAATCATTAATAACGATTAAATAACACGGCATATATTTTAGGTTTTATATCGCTTTTACAAAAAGATGTTATTTCGATGTATATATATATATAGTCCGGATTCATATCAATAAATTCTCCGAATCTGTACGCTAATCATTCAAAAATGAAGCCTATATCGTAGGCTCTATATTAATTCTTACAAAAATTGCAATTAGTGCTTGGTAACACTCGACTGATAATTACGGGGTATATATATCGATTATAACCTCGCTATACAGATAGGAGGCGGTCATGTTACATAATTGTATTGATTTTAGTATCTGTCAATGTGAACGTATATGGTTGTATAGCGATAACAGGTGTCATTGAATAAACAGAGATGACACGGTTTGATTATAGGAAGGCGTTTCAATTATAGCCCTCATGAGTTATTTCAATCAGTGTATGATAACATTGGGTTTTGAATGTTTATATCGCTTATTACTTCGGAATGGCGAATTTACTGAAAAATATCATAGAACCTAAAGAATCGTCCGTAAGTATTACAATTTTATTACGACTTACTCACCGACAATACTGATACGTTTAATCACACGACTTTGTCGATATAACGATGTACATAGTGAACGGCGTTGTAAATTAGCTAAAATTCGATTATAGCCGAGTTCAATATAATGATCGCTCACTTTTAATATCTCAATTGTATGTTTTTTACAGGATAATAACTCTGTATGGGCTGGATTCGTACGAGAAAATGAGGACATTTTAGGTAGTTCCGGTTGGCCCAGTTTGGAGAATGTATTTGCCATAGATGGGGTCGTTGAAACACGAACGGTTTATAATGACGATGACTGGAATGCGGGTATAAGAAGTCCGACAACCATTCTCCTAAATGATTCCCCTTCACTTCCGGAGATTAAATCACGCAAATGTGTAGAAGAATTATCCCGTTTATTCTCGCCCAGAGTTTACAAAAACTGTAACCAGTCATTAGGTGTCGAAGTTTGTGGAAAATGTCGAGTTAGTTTATGCCGAGATTGCGCATGTTTCGCCCGACAGGTGTCATTCGGGGTTTTTATGTGTCCAACCTGTTGTAGTTGTGAGTTTTGTGGTTATTGGCGAATGAAGCAGTCGAAATAATCAAAACTGGTGATAACGATAAACAGCTACTACACGTATTTATTATCATTGGATACCAGCTATAACCGACCATCGTCCATATAAAGTCATATCGAAACGACTCTGGACGGTGGCTGCAAGAAAGAAGAACACAACTTCGGTTGTTAAAGTTCAAAGTATATATTTATTTATACAAATTAATATAGTAATGACAGTTTCAAAACGAAAATACAACTGAGCAATCCTAGTACACAGACGGCAATTTCATTTCCATAACCCTGTGAAGAACTGAGGGTATATCGATAACGAACGCAACGGTACGCCCTGGCGACGAAATCAACTAATCAGTAGGTTTGATTGGTTGCCTTGTGTACTCGCGCGGTAAAAGTCTGTTTATTACGAATTTACGCATCTCAGCGGCAGACTCTTTCGCTTCATCGTTTGATAAGTCGTCTTCTTCACGCATAGGACTCAAAAGGTCACGAAAGTTCATATAAAGTCCTATATGCACAGACACCACCACCACCACCACCAGGAGAGGACTCAAAAGGTCACGAAAGTTCATATAAAGTCCTATATGTACAGACACCACCACCACCACCAGGAGAGGACCCAAAAGGTCACGAAAGTTCATATAAAGTCCTATATGTACAGACACCACCACCACCACCACCACCACCACCACCGGGAGAGGACTCAAAAGGTCACAAAAGTTAAGAAAATCTAAAATTAATATTTTCAAAATAACAAACCTGGCCAATAGAATTCTCACTTAAGAATCTATTTTCTGCTATGTATGACGACACATGGAAATACCTCTTACATGCATGTGTGTAATGGGATCAAAATAACAGAGAAAACTTCATGGATTGAATGAACCGCAATTTTGTTCTTAAGGCTATGGTTTGTCGACTATAAGATAAAGGGTAAAAACATTTTCGACAATATTTTTTCTTAATATTCTAACGAAATATACTAGGCTACAGGGTATCCGCGGATTAAACTTTCTTCATAATCTAAAATTGTTCGATGGTTGTTATCATTTCTAATTGAAAATTAACAACATTTTCTCCAAATTTGAAAGGTATTCACGTCTCATTGAAATCAACCATTCATAGACCATTGAATCCTTACACACCAAACACCTTTGGTCGGATTTCCAACATGTACGACGATTAACCAAAATCAATCCGGACAATTTGCGGGGATATACGGTCCGAATAAACTTGAAGTTGAACGATACCTAGTAACGTCGCGAGTGGATAATAGCGCGAAAAGTGTTCAATTGTCATGAATAGGAATTTGTACGGGGTTCACAAAATTTAGTAGAAACATTTTTATTTATTTTTTAAAAGTGTCATAATTCAGTAGGCGTAAGTCCCATGGCGATTTGATGTATTATTTGGGAAAAAATATATGATATTTTTCACTCGTGAGTCTACTCATTCATACATCCATCCGTCTGTGCAAATGTTAGAAGTCTCTCTTTCGAGATAATTGTGGCCATATTTTTCCATACAAGGAAAAATGGCCTTTGATGGTATGTTTTCACTTAGCCCACTGGTAAATCTCCTCTCTCCGCGTGCAAAGATCGCAGCTGGCCAAGGGTACACCTGCAAGATACGTTAGACATCGCCGGCGGTGGTAGCCCATATCCAATGGTTGTCCCCTTGTTGAACTGTACCTCACACTGAAGAAATCGTCTATCCGCTCCATGGTTATGGGTCACATACCGTACAGACATGTATCCACATGGGATTTCTCGACTCTCTATACTACAATCCCTCATCAGGACCTTATTGACCGTCTAAGTTCATTAATAGTATCTGTGTTCAAGAAACCTGATCGTAGATATATTAATGTCAGAAGCCATAAAGCATTCTTTAGCTCTACTACATACAAGAGATATCATTCATGGGATGTTTCTTTGTTTATAGAGTTGCTTGAATTTCTCATTAAAAATATCTATGTGAAACTTGGCAACACAATATATCAGCAGCATATAGGTATTCCAATGGGTACTAATTGTGCACCCCTGCTGGCTGACCTGTATCTGTTCTCTTATGAATATGACTATATGCAAGCGCTTTCAAAAACCGATCCATTCAAAGCCCGTTCCTTCTCATTCACCAAACGCTATATAGACGATCTTCTCGCTGTGGATAATCGCTATATAAAATGACGCAGTGAAGGATATATATCCACCTTCACTGGATTTGAAGGAAACTACAGATAGCCCTACAGGCACATCTTATTTAGATCTCTATCTCTATAAAAATGAAGTGGGCATTCTCTCTCGTCGACTTTATGACAAAAGAGATGATTACAATTTCCACATCGTAAACTATCCCTTTCTGGATAGTAATATTCCAGTGGGACCTGCATATGGCGTATACATATCTCGCTTAGTAGCATTTGCTAGATCCTGTGTTAAATGTGATGATTTTGTTTGTTTGTTTGTTTGTTCGTTTATTCACCAGATAAAACATATGTACAATAAAGTTAAAATTTACACACATACATCATGAAAATCTGGCGGGATGAAAACCCCAAAGGGCTTGTAATGTCCCAAGTAATATAAAACTAAATATTTAAAGACAGATTTATACAGGATTTAGATAGACAAGACTGGGTGAAGATTAAGTATAAATTAGGTGAATAAACAGAGATCATAAATGAACAATAAACAGAGATCATAAATGAACAATAAACAGAGATTATAAATGAACAATGTGCATTTGTTTGCCATATAACATATTCCTGGGTCGGTGAGAGCCTTATACATTAAGTAAATATTCTTTCAGTTTTGATTTGAATAGTGATATGGAACCGCATGACTTTAAGGTTGACGGCAGCTTGTTCCATTCTTTTGGAGCAATGATTTCCGGAGTATGTAAAGAAAGATTTGTCCGATAGAAAGGTCGATATAAATTATACAAATGACCGCGCTTAGGGTAGGCGTGTACCTGGATCTGTCTCGTAAAATAATTTTGAAATCGAACTGGAACTAAATCGAATTTATGAAGAAACTTATGGGCAAACTGGAGAGTGAGGTAAAGGTTCAGTTCTGACAATCACAGGATCTTGTAGGAGGCAAACAAAGGCGCAGTGTGCTCAAGTCTAGAGCTCAGTGAAATAATTCTAACGACTCTCTTCTGCAGTAAAACAAGTGTATGAAGATGACTCGGATAAGTATTAGACCATACCACATTGCAATAAGATATATATGGATAAATCAAAGAATAATAAATAATGTAAAGGGTTCTTTTAGTAAGGGCTCCTTTGATGCAGTTTAGGACACCTATGTTTCTAGAGATTATTTTACATATTTCATTTATATGGGTAGTCCATGTTAACTTATCATTCACATAAACTCCAAGAAATTTGAATGACTTAACTTGTTCTATACTGAACCCTAAAACAGATAACGTTGGCGTAAAATCTAAACGTGCATGTGAATGTGGCTGAATAAGCATGAATTTTGTTTTCTCAAGGTTTAAGGATAACATTTTAATCAACGTCACAAAACATTGTTGCAGAAACTTATAAAACAGGGCTATTCCACCAAGCGCCTCCACTCAAAGTTTCTCAAATTTGGCGATACATATCGCATGCTGATAGCAAAATACGAACGTAGCGTGCAAGATCTATGGCGCTACGTTTCGTAACTTGTGTCTAATTCCGATTAACCCGGGGCTAGGGGCCGTATGAACCCATGTACTTCAAGATCCTCATGGTACTAATATGAACAATCACAATCAAAGCGTGACTGAGATACATCTTTTTTTTAGATGACGACTCTATAACGAATATTATGGATTAAGAATACTGATCAGCGATACGGATTTGATATTTTTGGAACATCATGATGTCTTGCCGGCATCATTGAAAACTGCTGACCGCTTCTCTCTTGTAGGAAACAAGCCTATGTTTATGTACACTATGATTGTCTTTTTGAATTTGGTGCTAATACTGTTATGTGGAAAATGGAATAGGTCTTTGGATTATGGACGCGGATATTCTCTAATGGACGACGGCTGGATTATGAATGACGGACTAGACGCTTGTAATCTTCTGATAATTCTTTTTTTGGGGTCGGGAGGGAACGGATACCTTTTCGTCAGTCTTCAACGATTGGTCGTCTGCTTTGTAAGTGGTTGGCTTCTCCATTTGATCGACTCTGCTATACGTTGTGAGAATGTTCATCTATCATGCGTGTTACCGAATTTATAACTTGTGGAAGAAGGCGGGGTTACTGAACACTCAGTCAATGCATGTCGAAAGGAATAATAGGTGTTGTAGAGGTAGCTATACGCTCGTGAATGTTAATCCCTGGCGTGTCGAAATAAATCGTATATGCCAGGGGATTGCATGATTTCCGGCTATAGTTCCGATCATTACCGAGCCGAACCGGTTTGGTCCCGAAGAGAGAGATTCGGAATACTTCGGGGCACGGACGATTCGAGAGTCTGCACGCTCTCTTGTTCAGACTGGGTTGGGACTTTGAACGAACGAGACGTATATATAGAATTCGGGCTGGTTGGAGGGAAGATTTTAATGGGGGATCTTTTAGCTCTATATCGTTCTAGGTGTTGCTAGGCGGGGCACACCTATTTCTACGACATCTGTTGTCAGAAGTTAAAGTAATTTATTTGAGTGGTTGAGAACCCAATTATGCCTGGAAATCTGAAAAATTTCCGGTAAACAAACGCGGCTGGAAGTCGGCCATTTGTCCTCTCTCTTCGTGTTCCCCACCTTCCCTGTTTTCTTGGCCGGCTTTGCACAGCTTTGTATGTAGAATTGTTTTACCGGGACTCGGTCATCCTGATATTAGGCTATTCTGGTCGCGATAATTCTGTATAAATCCTTTCACGGCTGGCAGGCTGTTGATTGTGTTAGACAGGCTTTTTTGTCTCGGCCGATAGGCTAGCTACGCCACAGAGAAATTTGACAATATGATCACACTGGTCTGTGCGATATACATGTAGAGGTCGGTTAGGCGTTTCCCCCTCTTTCGTTATGAAACTTGTCGTGTGTTCCGTTCAGCCCATGCTATCAAATATTTTTTCTGGTATATAGCTGGCTGAGCTCGCTAACATTTCTTGTAAACAGTGTATCGGTCGTATGCATTCAATAAACTTGGTGTCGCTGTATATACAGTACCGGTATTGTTACCCTGTGATAGGCGCGCTATGCTATTAGTAAGGCCATGCGGTATAATTTGGCACTGTTGACAGCATATATAGATCTGTGTAATGTGGCAATTAATCGTTTCGCCTCTTTGAGAGACTCGATATGCTCAATTCGGTCCGTGTTATTAAATATATTCCTGGTATTTATCCAGTTGAACTAGTCAACAGTTCTTGGGAATAGTGGATTTACTCTATTCATTTATTGCATTTGGTGTCGTCGTGTATACAGCATTATTGTCCTGTGATAAACGCGAAGTGTTCTTAGTAGTGGCATTTTGGCCGTTCGTGGTCAATAGATTGGTAACAACCGGATAAATTGATTCAATGATATTAAATAATTTGAGCATGGCAGGGTTATACAATTTTCAAATATTTTTACTGGGTTATCATATAGAGCTTGTATATCGGGGAGAATCAAATTTTTATGGAAGTTTTTTTCCATTGTCACTCCAGGTGCTACTCTGTGGTGTTGTCTATGTGTTTCTGTACGATTGAATTGTATTGTTTCTGAGATTGATTTTTGTGTGAGATTTCTGCTATGTGTTAGTATTGATGGGTCTTTGGATTGGGATTGAAGATTTTGCCGACCTTTATGAGAAATCTGTAATTGGAATGCAATTGTGTGTTGGAATACAATAGTAAATGCTCAGATTGTTCGCGGGTCAATGTGACTTTGTCTTCTGCTATCCCATCCTGATAAAAGGGAAACCCGTTTTCTCTTTGTGTTTCAAGTTATATTTTTTTTGAACGGTTGTCCCTAATTTGCATAGTTCCATTTATGTCGTGGTATTCGTGATATCCCAATTTGTCGATTGTCAATTGGTCGGCTAAAAAAATCGCTCATCCTGTCGATTTTCTGGATTAATACAGATATATATTGCCTACATTTTGGTTGTCCAATACAGGATTCTGATTGCTCAGTTGATAGTTTGGGGCATTGTCAGTCAGGCGAGCCACATTCATGGCGACACCATGGTATTGTCACTGCGATATATTATAGTATTCAAGCGGATGCCATGGTGCTGTCACCGCGACAAGTAATCAGACTTCCTTCAATCCTTTTGAATTGAGTTAATGATTTGTATACCCTGTCTGTTTTCTCCATTCTCTTGGATCAGTTCAGGAAATTATGCTATTGTTTGAAATTTAATTGAATGGGAACTTGCCTATGTTCATCCTTGAGGGGTCTGAATGATAGACTGAAGGTTGTGCATGATGTTGAGTGAGTTAAAATTTTGATGCAGCTTACCATCTCGAGACCGACTATTTCCTGTTTGTATTTGAACTCGGAGTTATTAACTCCTCGATGTGGTCAAGTCTAAAATCTAGTTTGTATTCTGTGTTGTATTCCTCCAGGCACGGGAAACAGTGTTAATTTAAGATTTATTTATGTTGAACACAGGTGGTCTGACCTTGTTTTCCGGGCTCAATTGATAATTGATTGTTTTTTCTCTCCCCCAGACCCACCCTGGGTTTCTTTAGTGCCTTATTCATGATTAGTCGTAAATTGAAATAGTGCAAGATTAACAGAGAAGTTGCAACAACGTGTTGACTGTGTGGTAACACGTGTTGTACTTGTTCTAGAGATGGGTCTTGTTCTTTTTCTTTTTCGCTAATAGATATGGCTGATTAGTCAAACTAGAACACGTTGACTGCGGTAACGCGCGTGCATTAGGTTCATTTAAGTGTTTCATTATTTTGAGCATGCATATGTTTAAATATTTTTTCATTCACTGAGTATGAGGAGTTGGCACTGCTATTTATTTTGGTGTAAGATTTGGTGTTTTGTGGTGGACATACCAATGTGGGGTGTCTTTCATTTGCTTCAGTGAGTTTCTAGAAGGAAACTCATTGAAAGCCTTTGATATATTTGCATTTATTTGACTATATTTTGATTGAGTATTTCTTATTGTTTTTGGACTTGTTTGCGTATACCGTATATCATTCCACTAAAACATGGCAGATTTGGGGCCCATTGATGTGTCAGTGGCTACAGAGGAAGCACTGCAAAAATTGAAAGGGGTGGGGAGTAGTCGAAGTGCACGTGTGGTAGCCTTGCAGGAAGAGGGCAGGTTGGTTAGTTTTAAGTATTTTATGCAGGCGACTCAGTTTAGTGCCGGGCATATAGCCGATCTAGTGCTAGAGGGGCAGATTATAGGTTTAGACTTGTCGGGAAGTCCGGAATACATTAATGCTTTAGTTGACCGTCGTTTTGAAGAAATCATTGGATCATGGAAAGTTGGAATAACGGCCCAAGTGGATGCAATGGATGTAGAAATGGACCAGTTGCATGATAATATCAAGGAATATGAGATTCATTTAGGACAATTGGATGAAAAGATAGATAATTATGGACCCCAATTGACCTAAGTGGATGTCAAAGTTGACCAACTAGGTCAACAAGTATACACTCAAATAGGTCAAGTTGATGGTAAGGTGAAGCAAGTTGATGATAAGATGGAACAAGTATGTTTAGATATGAGAACTGTTGTTACATTGCTTAGTGCTCCAAGCAGGAAAGGGTCAGAAATTTCATGCGACGTCTGGACAGACAACGGGGGACGCTGGTCAGGCGGATCCAACACATATTGTTCTGAATAATAGACCTGAACAATTGATTGAGGGTGGAGGAGAGACTGCAAATCAGTTGAATGCAGCCCCTGTTCAACAAAATGAACCACATGTTCAAGTGAATGCATCAGCTGCACTTCCCGACCCCCCATGTCCACTAGATCTAAATGGAACAACAGGACTGGACGCTGGTCTGGCGTTTCCAGACGACACTAGGGATGTAGATAATGTTTTCAATCAGTTACCGCCCAGTGGCCACACTTCAGCTCCGAACTTCCAATGCCCAGTAAATCGGAATGGATTGTATGCTATGGTAGGGGGGCAATATCTCCAAGGGAATATAGATAATGGGAATCTGGCCGATGTGTCCGCTACTGATACCGAGGGGGAGGTTGAGGCCTCTCCTAGTAAATGTAGCGAATGCTCGTCCAGATCCAGATCAACCGAGCGACAGGTATTCCAAGAACGCCACCGTAGCCAAAGTCCCCGGCTTCCCAAAACTTTAGTGTTTTCAGGAATCAGAGGGGACTGGGTTCCATTTAGGGTTAAGTTTGAGTTGGAGGCTGAAAGTAGAAAGTGGGACAAAGACCAGTGTCTTAAGAAATTAACGGACTGTATTCATGGCGATGCCATGGTGTTTTACAGCTATCAATCAGAGGCAGTCAAACCCTCGTTTGATATGCTCCTCAAAGCAATGGGATGCCATTGTAATAGTAGGGAACCTCCGCGTGTAGTTAGGAAGCGGTTGCAGTCACAGCGCCCAAGTCACAGTCATGAGTGAACATCTATTTGCTAGGTTGGGTCTTCAGGGGTTGTCGTCTTCGCCTATTTGGTTGACTGGTGCATTTCGAGGAATGACCAGTATGGGAATGCTAGTTCGGCAGCTCCCATTATCCATCTTCGATTTTCACTGTACTGGAAATATAGTGGTGGCACCCTTGGTTGACGACCTGTTGCTAGGCTTCGATTTCTTATCAGCCTATGGATGTGTTGTAGATTTTAGGGCTAAAACCTTGGTTATTGGAGACACCAAGGTTTTTGCAGTTTGAATTTTTATGGAAAGGTGACTTGTTCAATGTGGGCTCCATTTCGCTCTGCCAGTAACTGATAAATGGTGAAGTTAGTTGATGGGCCATTGGTGACGCATTTTGTGTATGCGTCTGAAGCGATGTAGTATAGTGTCAGCTTGGTGGAGATATATGGATGTGTACCATCACGTGTATGCAGTGGTGGATATATTGTATTTGGTTTTGATTTTCTATGTGAAATTATCCTATTTGGGGGTTGATTTGGTTTTGTTGTACAGGATGTTTTTTTGAGGCATTGTGGAATTGAGGACAAAAAAAATATATAAAATTCTAGACCCAAACCGTTGTTAATGTGTTGTGTAATGCAATGTGTATTTTTGGAACTATTGTTCTAGAATTATGGTTTGTGTTGGAGAACCCTCGTGTGTATTCGAAAGTTGGATGTTCGAAAATTGTGATGTTTGCTGCGGCGTTATACGTGTAGTGTGTTATGGGAGTATATGATGCGTTGTGATGAACTAGGTGTTTATGTAATCTGTGTGAGGGAACCGGGTGCTGGACGCCTGGGTTCGATGGTTGCTTTGTGATTAGAGAATTTCTGTGTGTGAAGATTCTGTGTGGTATATATACGCGTCAATCGCGTTTCTATGTGACTTCTATTGAGATTGTATAACTGTGTGTTCTTTGTGGGGTTTTCTGTGTGTGATAAGCTATGTGACACGTTCATGGAAGTCTGTGGTAAAGTTAATATATGGAATGACTTGCAGAAGATACGGTATGAGAATATGTATAGTGCGGTTAGCCATGTCGAAGACCTGGGGTTGAGGGAGACGTCCCTCTTCATCCCATGCCTTCGCCATGAAGCCCTGATGAGAGTTGTCTATCCGATATCTTGTAGTACGCGTTATGATTTATTGTGAATCCGGTGGGGTTGCATAGCTACCACTCGGGGAGTGAATACATGCGTCATTATTCGATTATAGGCTCAACCCTTTTCTAGTTATGAGCTCAATGATTTTGTGAGTGTGAGCTTGACACCTGTTGAGGTGTAGCAATTATGGTAATGTTCTCTCTGGTGGGGTAGCCGTTTGCGAGGGCGTATGAACCTTGGGGTCAGTGGGCGTGTGATGCGCCTCCGCAAGCCACCATCACCCACCGAGCGCTGTCATACGTCATTAACAATTTCTATTTGTATAAATTATTGCGTCTGGATATTAATAAATTATATACGTTATAATTTAGCTAAATGTATATATAGTATAGATCTCCATATGATATTATTAATAAACCTTCCGAATTCATAAGTTAATCATTAATAACGATTAAATAACACGGCATATATTTTAGGTTTTATATCGCTTTTACAAAACGATGTTATTTCGATATATATATATAGTACGGATTCATATCAATTTATTCTCCGAATGTGTACGCTAATCATTCAAAAATGAGGCCTATATCGTAGGCTCTATATTAATTTTTACAAAAATTGCAATTAGTGCTTGGTAACACTCGACTGATAATTACTGGGTATATATATCGATTATAACCTCGCTATACAGATAGGAGGCGGTCATGTTACATAATTGTATTGATTTTAGTATCTGTCAATGTGAAAGTATATGGTTGTATAGCGGTAAGAGGTGTGATTGAATAAACAGAGATGACACGGTTTGATTATAGGAAGGCGTTTCAATTATAGCCCTCATGAGTTATTTCAATCAGTGTATGATAACATTGGGTTTTGAATGTTTATATCGCTTATTACTTCGGAATGGCGAATTTACTGAAAAATATCATGGAACCTAAAGAATCGTCCGTAAGTATTACAATTTTATTACGACTTACTCACCGACAATACTGATACGTTTAATCACACGACTTTGTCGATATAACGATGTACATAGTGAACGGCGTTGTAAATTAGCTAAAATTCGATTATAGCCGAGTTCAATATAATGATCGCTCACTTTTAATATCTCAATTGTATGTTTTTTACAGGATAATAACTCTGTATGGGCTGGATTCGTACGAGAAAATGAGGACATTTTAGGTAGTTCCGGTTGGCCCAGTTTGGAGAATGTATTTGCCATAGATGGGGTCGTTGAAACACGAACGGTTTATAATGACGATGACTGGAATGCGGGTATAAGAAGTCCGACAACCATTCTCCTAAATGATTCCCCTTCACTTCCTGAGATTAAATCACCCAAATGTGTAGAAGAATTATCCCGTTTATTCTCGCCCAGAGTTTACAAAAACTGTAACCAGTCATTAGGTGTCGAAGTTTGTGGAAAATGTCGAGTTAGTTTATGCCGAGATTGCGCATGTTTCGCCCGACAGGTGTCATTCGGGGTTTTTATGTGTCCAACCTGTTGTAGTTGTGAGTTTTGTGGTTATTGGCGAATGAATCAGTCGAAATAATCAAAACTGGTGATAACGATAAACAGCTACTACACGTATTTATTATCATTGGATACCAGCTATAACCGACCATCGTCCATATAAAGTCATATCGAAACGACTCTGGACGGTGGCTGCAAGAAAGAAGAACACAACTTCGGTTGTTAAAGTTCAAAGTATATATTTATTTATACAAATTAATATAGTAATGACAGTTTCAAAACGAAAATACAACTGAGCAATCCTAGTACACAAACGGCAATTTCATTTCCATAACCCTGTGAAGAACTGAGGGTATATCGATAACGAACGCAACGGTACGCCCTGATGATGAAATCAACTAATCAATAGGTTTGATTGGTTGCCTTGTGTACTCGCGCGGTAAAAGTCTGTTTATTAAGAATTTACGCATCTCAGCGGCAGACTCTTCCGCTTCATCGTTTGATAAGTCGTCTTCCTCACGCATAGGACTCAAAAGGTCACGAAAGTTCATATAAAGTCCTATATGTACAGACACCACCACCACCACCAGGAGAGGAGTCAAAAGGTCACGAAAGTTCATATAAAGTCCTATATGTACAGACACCACCACCACCACCACCACCACCACCGGGAGAGGACTCAAAAGGTCACAAAAGTTAGGAAAATATAAAATTAATATTTTCAAAATAACAAACCTGGCCAATAGAATTCTCACTTAAGAATCTATTTTCTACTATGTATGACGACACATGAAAATACCTCTTACATGCATGTGTGTAATGGGATCAAAATAACAGAGAAAACTTCATGGATTGAATGAACCGCAATTTTGTTCTTAAAGCTATGGTTTGTCGACTATAAGATAAAGGGTAAAAACATTTTCGACAATATTTTTTCTTAATATTCTAACGAAATATACTAGGCTACAGGGTAACCGCGGATTAAACTTTCTTCATAATCTAAAATTGTTCGATGGTTGTTATCATTTCTAATTGAAAATTAACAACATTTTCTCCAAATCTGAAAGGTATTCACGTCTCATTGAAATCAACCATTCATAGACCATTGAATCCTTACACACCAAACACCTTTGGTCGAATTTCCAACATGTACGACGATTAACCAAAATCAACCCGGACAATTTGCGGGGATATACGGCCCGAATAAACTTGAAGTTGAACGATACCTAGTAGCGTCGCGAGTGGATAATAGCGCGAAAAGTGTTCAATTGTCATGAATAGGAATTTGTACGGGGTTCACAAAATTTAGTAGAAATATATTTATTTATTTTTTAAAAGTGTCATAATTCAGTAGACGTAAGTCCCATCGCGATTTGATGTATTATTTGGGAAAAAATATATGATATTTTTCACTCGTGATTCTACTCATTCATACATCCATCCGTCTGTGCAAATGTTAGAAGTCTCTCTTTCGAGATAATTGTGGCCATATTTTTCCATACAAGGAAAAATGGCCTTTGGTGGTATGTTCTCACTTAGCCCACTGGTAAATCTCCTCTCTCCGCGTGCAAAGATCGCAGCTGGCCAAGGGTACACCTGCAAGACACGTTAGACATCGCCGGCGGTGGTAGCCCATATCCAATGGTTGTCCCCTTGTTGAACTGTACCCCACACTGAAGAAATCGTCTATCCGCTCCATGGTTATGTGTGGGTATCTTCTGATAACTCTTTTTTTGGGGTCGGGAGGGAACGGATACCTTTTCGTCAGTCTTCAACGATTGGTCGTCTGCTTTGTAATTGGTTGGCTTCTCCATTTGATCGACTCTGCTATACGTTGTGAGAATGTTCATCTATCATGCGTGTTACCGAATTTATAACTTGTGGAAAAAGGCGGGGTTACTGAACACTCAGTCAATGCATGTCGAAAGGAATAATAGGTGTTGTAGAGGCAGCTATACGCTCGTGAATGTTAATCCCTGGCGTGTCGAAATAAATCGTATATGCCAGGGGATTGCATGATTTCCGGCTATAGTTCCGATCATTACCGAGCCGAACCGGTTTGGTCCCGAAGAGAGAGATTCGGAATACTTCGGGGCACGGACGATTCGAGAGTCTGCACGCTCTCTTGTTCAGACTGGGTTGGGACTTTGAACGAACGAGACGTATATATAGGATTCGGGCTGGTTGGAGGGAAGATTTTAATGGGGGATCTTTTAGCTCTATATCGTTCTAGGTGTTGCTAGGCGGGGCACACCTATTTCTACGACATCTGTTGTCAGAAGTTAAAGTAATTTATTTGAGTGGTTGAGAACCCAATTATGCCTGGAAATCTGAAAAATTTTCGGTAAACAAACGCGGCTGGAAGTCGGCCATTTGTCCTCTCTCTTCGTGTTCCCCACCTTCCCTGTTTTCTTGGCCGGCTTTGCACAGCTTTGTATGTAGAATTGTTTTACCGGGACTCGGTCATCCTGATATTAGGCTATTCTGGTCGCGATAATTCTGTATAAATCCTTTCACGGCTGGCAGGCTGTTGATTGTGTTAGACAGGCTTTTTTGTCTCGGCCGATAGGCTAGCTACGCCACAGAGAAATTTGACAATATGATCACACTGGTCTGTGCGATATACATGTAGAGGTCGGTTAGGCGTTTCCCCCTCTTTCGTTATGAAACTTGTCGTGTGTTCAGTTCAGCCCATGCTATCAGATATTTTTTCTGGTATATAGCTGGCTGAGCTCGCTAAAATTTCTTGTAAACAGTGTATCGGTCGTATGCATTCAATAAACTTGGTGTCGCTGTATATACAGTACCGGTATTGTTACCGTGTGATAGGCGCGCTATGCTATTAGTAAGGCAATGCGGTATAATTTGGCACTGTTGACAGCATATATAGATCTGTGTAATGTGGCAATTAATCGTTTCGCCTCTTTGAGAGACTCGATATGCTCAATTCGGTCCGTGTTATTAAATATATTCCTGGTATTTATCCAGTTGAACTAGTCAACAGTTCTTGGGAATAGTGGATTTACTCTATTCATTTATTGCATTTGGTGTCGTCGTGTATACAGCATTATTGTCCTGTGATAAACGCGAAGTGTTCTTAGTAGTGGCATTTTGGCCGTTCGTGGTCAATAGATTGGTAACAACCGGATAAATGGACTCAGTGATATTGAATAATTTGAGCATGGCAGGGTTATACAATTTTCAAATATTTTTACTGGGTTATCATATAGAGCTTGTATATCGGGGAGAATCAAATTTTTATGGAAGTTTTTGTCCATTGTCACTCCAGGTGCTACTGTGTGGTGTTGTCTATGTGTTTTCTGCTATCCCATCCTGATAAAAGGGAAACCCGTTTTCTCTTTGTGTTTCAAGTTATATTTTTTTTGAACGGTTGTCCCTAATTTGCATAGTTCCATTTATGTCGTGGTATTCGTGATATTCCAATTTGTCGGCTGTCAATTGGTCGGCTAAAAAAATCGCTCATCCTGTCGATTTTCTGGATTAATACAGATATATATTGCCTACATTATAATTGTCCAATACAGGATTCTGATTGCTCAGTTGATAGTTTGGGGCATTGTCAGTCAGGCGAGCCACATTCATGGCGACACCATGGTATTGTCACTGCGATATATTATAGTATTCAAGCGGATGCCATGGTGCTGTCACCGCGACAAGTAATCAGACTTCCTTCGATCCTTTTGAATTGAGTTAATGATGTGTATACCCTGTCTGTTTTCTCCATTCTCTTGGATCAGTTCAGGAAATTACGCTATTGTTTGAAATTTAATTGAATGGGAACTTGCCTATGTTCATCCTTGAGGGGTCTGAATGATAGACTGAAGGTTGTTCATGATGTTGAATGAGTTAAAATTCTGATGCAGCTTACCATCTCGAGACCGACTATTTCCTGTTTGTATTTGAACTCGGAGTTATTAACTCTTCGATGTGGTCAAGTCTAAAATCTAGTTTGTATTCTGTGTTGTATTCCTCCAGGCACGGGAAACAGTGTTAATTTAAGTTTTATTTATGTTGAACACAGGTGGTCTGACTTTGTTTTCCGGGCACAATTGATAATTGATTGTTTTTTCTGTCCCCCAGACCCACCCTGGGTTTCTTTAGTGCCTTATTCATGATTAGTCGTAAATTGAAATAGTGCAAGATTAACAGAGAAGTTGCAACAACGTGTTGACTGTGTGGTAACACGTGTTCTAGAGATGGGTCTTGTTCTTTTTCTTTTTCGCTAATAGATATGGCTGATTAGTCAAACTAGAACACGTTGACTGCGGTAACGCGCGTGCATTAGGTCAATTTAAGTGTTTCATTATTTTGAGCATGCATATGTTTAAATATTTTTTCATTCACTGAGTATGAGGAGTTGGCATTGCTATTTATTTTGGTATAAGATTTGGTGTTTTGTGGTGGACATACCAATGTGGGCTGTCTTTCATTTGCTTCAGTGAGTTTCTAGAAGGAAACTCATTGAAAGCCTTTGATATATTTGCATTTATTTGACTATATTTTGATTGAGTATTCCTTATTGTTTTTGGACTTGTTTGCATATACCGTATATCATTCCACTAAAACATGGCAGATTTGGGGCCCATTGATGTGTCAGTGGCTACAGAGGAAGCACTGCAAAAATTGAAAGGGGTGGGGAGTAGTCGAAGTGCACGTGTGGTAGCCTTTCAGGAAGAGGGCAGATTGGTTAGTTTTAAGCATTTTATGCAGGCGACTCAGTTTAGTGCCGGGCATATAGCCGATCTAGTGCTAGAGGGGCAGATTATAGGTTTAGACTTGTTGGGAAGTCCGGAATACAGTAATGCTTTAGTTGACCGTCGTTTTGAAGAAATCATTGGATCATGGAAAGTTGGAATAACGGCCCAAGTGGATGCAATGGATGTAGAAATGGACCAGTTGCATGATAATATCAAGGAATATGAGATTCATTTAGGACAATTGGATGAAAAGATAGATAATTATGGACCCCAATTGACCCAAGTGGATGTTAAAGTTGACCAACTAGGTCAACAAGTAAACACTCAAATAGGTCAAGTTGATGGTAAGGTGAAGCAAGTTGATGATAAGATGGAACAAGTAGGTTTAGATATGAGAACTGTTGTTACATTGCTTAGTGCTCCAAGCAGGAAAGGGTCAGAAATTTCATCACATGCGACGTCTGGACAGACAACGGAGGACGCTGGTCAGGCGGATCCAACACATATTGTTCTGAATAATAGACCTGAACAATTGATTGAGGGTGGAGGAGAGACTGCAAATCAGTTGAATGCAGCCCCTGTTCAACAAAATGAACCACATGTTCAAGTGAATGCATCAGCTGCACTTCCCGACCCCCCATGTCCACTAGATCTAAATGGAACAACAGGACTGGACGCTGGTCTGGCGTTTCCAGACGACACTAGGGATGTAGATAATGTTTTCAATCAGTTACCGCCCAGTGGCCACACTTCAGCTCCGAACTTCCAATGCCCAGTAAATCGGAATGGATTGTATGCTATGGTAGGGGGGCAATATCTCCAAGGGAATATAGATAATGGGAATCTGGCCGATGTGTCCGCTACTGATACCGAGGGGGAGGTTGAGGCCTCTCCTAGTAAATGTAGCGAATGCTCGTCCAGATCCAGATCAACCGAGCGACAGGTATTCCAAGAACGCCACCGTAGCCAAAGTCCCCGGCTTCCCAAAACTTTAGTGTTTTCAGGAATCAGAGAGGACTGGGTTCCATTTAGGGTTAAGTTTGAGTTGGAGGCTGAAAGTAGAAAGTGGGACAAAGACCAGTGTCTTAAGAAATTAACGGACTGTATTCATGGCGATGCCATGGTGTTTTACAGCTATCAATCGGAGGCAGTCAAACCCTCGTTTGATATGCTCCTCAAAGCAATGGAATGCCATTATAATAGTAGGGAACCTCCGCGTGTAGTTAGGAAGCGGTTGCAGGCGGAAGTGCAGGGTTCCGAGGATACTTTAGAGGAGTTTGCTTTAGATGCGCTAGGTTGGCAAGGGACGGGTATCCGAATGCACCGGAAAAGATTATTGAGTCAGTAGCGGTGGAACATTTTCTCAAGGGATGCAGGGAAGTACATGCTGTGAGATTTGCTATGGAAAAGAGCCCCACAACAATCTCTGAAGCCTTGAGTTATGTGAACTCGTCATGATATAATCTGAGGGAGTTGAATTTTCAGACGGTTACATGTAGGACTGTTAATGTTGATTTAGTGGGGGAGGCTTTTCCTGATGCTTGTAAGGCAGAAGGGGAAGGGATAAATAAGAGGTCCCCTCGCCGTCGGTCATCGCGACCCTTCCGTCCACCGCGACTCTGTTACTCGTGCCGTAAACCCGGTCACATAAGCCGTTTTTGTCATGTTAGACGTGGTTTAGATGGGTGGGCTGAATTAGCAACTGCAAATGGCGGTGTGGGGTCGTCCACAGGGGACGAGCCAGGTGTTACTGAACTTACTGCAGCAGTCAGAGATGTTACTCTGTCTCGTTCCCAGGGGTGGGCGATGTCCATTCCAGTTAAGGTTGGGTCTGTGCCGGTGACTGCTGTGGTAGACACGGCCGCCCAAGTCACCGTCGTGAGTGAACATCTATTTCCTAGGTTGGGTCTTCACGGGGTTGTCGTCTTCGCCTATTCGGTTGACTGGTGCATTTCGAGGAATGACCAGTATGGGAATGCTAGTTCGGCAGGTCCCATTATCCATCTCCGATTTTCACTGTACTGGAAATATAGTGGCGGCACCCTTGGTTGACGACCTGTTGCTAGGCTTCGATTTCTTATCAGCCTATGGATGTGTTGTAGATTTTAGGGATAAAACCTTGGTTATTGGAGACACCAAGGTTTTTGCAGTTTGAATTTTTATGGAATGGTGACTTGTTCAATGTGGGCTCCATTTCGCTCTGCCAGTAACTGATAAATGGTGAAGTTAGTTGATGGGCCATTGGTGACGCATTTTGTGTATGCGTCTGAAGCGATGTAGTATAGTGTCAGCTTGGTGGAGATATATGGATGTGTACCATCACGTGTATGCAGTGGTGGATATATTGTATTTGGTTTTGATTTTCTATGTGAAATTATCCTATTTGGGGGTTGATTTGGTTTTGTTGTACAGGATGTTTTTTTGAGGCATTGTGGAATTGAGGACAAAAAAAATATATAAAATTCTAGACCCAAACCGTTGTTAATGTGTTGTGTAATGCAATGTGTATTTTTGGAACTATTGTTCTAGAATTATGGTGTGTGTTGGAGAACCCTCGTGTGTATTCGAAAGTTGGATGTTCGGAAATTGTGATGTTTGCTGCGGCGTTATACGTGTAGTGTGTTATGGGAGTATATGACGCGTTGTGATGAACTAGGTGTTTATGTAATCTGTGTGAGGGAACCGGGTGCTGGACGCCTGGGTTCGATGGTTGCTGTGTGATTAGAGAATTTCTGTGTGTGAAGATTCTGTGTGGTATATATACGCGTCAATCGCGTTTCTATGTGACTTCTATTGAGATTGTATAACTGTGTGTTCTTTGTGGGGTTTTCTGTGTGTGATAAGCTATGTGACACGTTCATGGAAGTCTGTGGTAAAGTTAATATATGGAGTGACTTGGAGAAGATACGATATGAGAATATGTATAGTGCGGTTAGCCATGTCGAAGACCTGGGGTTGAGGGAGACGTCCCTCTTCATCCCATGCCTTCGCCATGAAGCCCTGATGAGAGTTGTCTATCCGATATCTTGTAGTACGCGTTATGATTTATTGTGAATCCGGTGGGGTTGCATAGCTACCACTCGGGGAGTGAATACATGCGTCATTATTCGATTATAGTCTCAACCCTTTTCTAGTTATGAGCTCAATGATTTTGTGAGTGTGAGCTTGACACCTGTTGAGGTGTAGCAATTATGGTTATGTTCTCTCTGGTGGGGTAGCCGTTTGCGAGGGCGTATGTACCTTGGGGTCAGTGGGCGTGTGATGCGCACACACGTTTCTGGCTCTTCGTGCGTGCGCCCTTGAGAGGCCTTTCCACTCGAAACTGTTGGCTGCTGACGAAGGCGAGCCTTGAAATTATTAGGGGAGGGAGAATGGGGAGCTCAATATATAGTCTGGACAGCCAGTAGTTTATAGGCTTGTTCCAGTAGTGGATTGTATGACGGACTGGTGCTTATTGCGGCCATGTAGCTGGTAGGCTGGCCTGCCAATTTATAGTCTGGATACCAGTCGTGGGTTGGATGGTGTTCTCGTATTTATTGCGGCCATGTAGCTGGTAGGCTGGCCTGCGGATTATATTTTTAAGAATTAAAGTGACTACGCCACAGAGAAATTTGACAATATGATCACACTGGTCTGTGCGATATACATGTAGAGGTCGGTTAGGCGTTTCCCCCTCTTTCGTTATGAAACTTGTCGTGTGTTCAGTTCAGCCCATGCTATCAGATATTTTTTCTGGTATATAGCTGGCTGAGCTCGCTAAAATTTCTTGTAAACAGTGTATCGGTCGTATGCATTCAATAAACTTGGTGTCGCTGTATATACAGTACCGGTATTGTTACCGTGTGATAGGCGCGCTATGCTATTAGTAAGGCAATGCGGTATAATTTGGCACTGTTGACAGCATATATAGATCTGTGTAATGTGGCAATTAATCGTTTCGCCTCTTTGAGAGACTCGATATGCTCAATTCGGTCCGTGTTATTAAATATATTCCTGGTATTTATCCAGTTGAACTAGTCAACAGTTCTTGGGAATAGTGGATTTACTCTATTCATTTATTGCATTTGGTGTCGTCGTGTATACAGCATTATTGTCCTGTGATAAACGCGAAGTGTTCTTAGTAGTGGCATTTTGGCCGTTCGTGGTCAATAGATTGGTAACAACCGGATAAATGGACTCAGTGATATTGAATAATTTGAGCATGGCAGGGTTATACAATTTTCAAATATTTTTACTGGGTTATCATATAGAGCTTGTATATCGGGGAGAATCAAATTTTTATGGAAGTTTTTGTCCATTGTCACTCCAGGTGCTACTGTGTGGTGTTGTCTATGTGTTTTCTGCTATCCCATCCTGATAAAAGGGAAACCCGTTTTCTCTTTGTGTTTCAAGTTATATTTTTTTTGAACGGTTGTCCCTAATTTGCATAGTTCCATTTATGTCGTGGTATTCGTGATATTCCAATTTGTCGGCTGTCAATTGGTCGGCTAAAAAAATCGCTCATCCTGTCGATTTTCTGGATTAATACAGATATATATTGCCTACATTATAATTGTCCAATACAGGATTCTGATTGCTCAGTTGATAGTTTGGGGCATTGTCAGTCAGGCGAGCCACATTCATGGCGACACCATGGTATTGTCACTGCGATATATTATAGTATTCAAGCGGATGCCATGGTGCTGTCACCGCGACAAGTAATCAGACTTCCTTCGATCCTTTTGAATTGAGTTAATGATGTGTATACCCTGTCTGTTTTCTCCATTCTCTTGGATCAGTTCAGGAAATTACGCTATTGTTTGAAATTTAATTGAATGGGAACTTGCCTATGTTCATCCTTGAGGGGTCTGAATGATAGACTGAAGGTTGTTCATGATGTTGAATGAGTTAAAATTCTGATGCAGCTTACCATCTCGAGACCGACTATTTCCTGTTTGTATTTGAACTCGGAGTTATTAACTCTTCGATGTGGTCAAGTCTAAAATCTAGTTTGTATTCTGTGTTGTATTCCTCCAGGCACGGGAAACAGTGTTAATTTAAGTTTTATTTATGTTGAACACAGGTGGTCTGACTTTGTTTTCCGGGCACAATTGATAATTGATTGTTTTTTCTGTCCCCCAGACCCACCCTGGGTTTCTTTAGTGCCTTATTCATGATTAGTCGTAAATTGAAATAGTGCAAGATTAACAGAGAAGTTGCAACAACGTGTTGACTGTGTGGTAACACGTGTTCTAGAGATGGGTCTTGTTCTTTTTCTTTTTCGCTAATAGATATGGCTGATTAGTCAAACTAGAACACGTTGACTGCGGTAACGCGCGTGCATTAGGTTCATAAGTGTTTCATTATTTTGAGCATGCATACGTTTAAATATTTTTTCATTCACTGAGTATGAGGAGTTGGCACTGCTATTTATTTTGGTGTAAGATTTGGTGTCTTGTAGTGGACATACCAATGTGGGCTGTCTTTCATTTGTTTCAGTGAGTTTCTAGAAGGAAACTCATTGAAAGCCTTTGATATATTTGCATTTATTTGACTATATTTTGATTGAGTATTCCTTAGTGTTTTTGGACTTGTTTGCATATACCGTATATCATTCCACTAAAACATGGCAGATTTGGGGGCCCATTGATGTGTCAGTGGCTACAGAGGAAGCACTGCAAAAATTGAAAGGGGTGGGGAGTAGTCGAAGTGCACGTGTGGTAGCATTGCAGGAAGAGGGCAGGTTGGTTAGTTTTAAGCATTTTATGCAGGCGACTCAGTTTAGTGCCGGGCATATAGCCGATCTAGTGCTAGAGGGGCAGATTATAGGTTTAGACTTGTCGGGAAGTCCGGAATACATTAATGCTTTAGTTGACCGTCGTTTAGTAGAAATCATTGGATCATGGACAGTTGAAATAACGGCTCAAGTAGATGCATTGGATGTAGAAATATGAGATTCAGTTAGGACAATTGGATGAAAAGATAGATAATTATGGACGCCAATTGACCCAGGTGGATGTTAAGGTTGACCAAGTAAACACTAAAGTAGGACAAGTGGATGTTAAAGTTGGCCAACTAGGTCGACAAGTGAACACTCAAATAGGTCAAGTTAATGGGAAGATGGAGCAAGTGGGTTTAGATATGAGGACTGTTGTTACATTGCTTAGTGCTCCAAGTAGAGACGGGTTAGAGATTTCATCACATGCGACGTCGGGACCGACAACGGGGGACGCTGGTCAGGCGGACCCAACTCGCGTTGTTGTGAATAATAGACCTGAACAATTGATTGAGGGTGGGGGAGAGACTGCAAATCAACTGAATGCAGCCCCTGTTCATCAAAATGAACCACATGTTCAAGTAAATGCACCAGCTGCACTCCCCGACCCCCCATGTCCACTAGATATGAATAGAACAGGACTGGACGCTGGTCTGGCGTTTCCAGATGACACTAGGGATGTAAATAATGTATTCCGTCAGTTACAACCCAGTGGCCACACTTCAGCTCCGAACTTCCAATGCCCAATAAATAGGAATGGATTGTTTTTAGACAATGCTATGGTAGGGGGACAATATCTCCAAGGGGATATAGATAATGGGAATCTGGCCGATGTGTCCGCTACTGATACCGAGGGGGAGGTTGAGGCCTCTCCTAGTAAATGTAGCGAATGCTCGTCCAGATCCAGATCAACCGAGCGACATGTATCCCAAGAACGCCACCGTAGCCAAAGTCCCCGGCTTCCCAAAACTTTAGTATTTTCAGGAATCACAGGGGACTGGGTTCCACTTAGGGTTAAGTTTGAGTTGGAGGCTAAAAGTAGAGAGTGGAATAAAGATCAGTGTCTTAGGAAGTTAACAGATTGTATTCATGGCGATGCCATGGTGTTTTACAGCTATCAATCGGAGGCTGTCAAAACCTCATTTGATATGCTCCTCAAAGCAATGGAATGCCATTATAATAGTAGGGAACCTCCGCGTGTAGTTAGGCAGCGGTTGCAGGCGGAAGTGCAGGGTTCCGAGGATACTTTAGAGGAGTTTGCTTTTAGATGCGCTAGGTTGGCAAGGGACGGGTATCCGAATGCACCGGAAAAGATTATTGAGTCAGTAGCGGTGGAACATTTTCTCAGGGGATGCAGGGAAATACAGGCTGTGAGATTTGCTATGGAAAAGAGCCCCACAGCAATCTCGGAAGCCTTGAGTTATGTGAACTCCTCACGATATAATCTGAGAGAGTTGGATTTTCAGACGGTTACATGTAGGACTGTTAATGTTGATTCAGTGGGGAGGCTTTTCCTGATGCTTGTAAGGCAGAAGAGGAAGGGATAAATGAGAGGTCCCCTCGCCGTCGGTCATCGCGACCCTTCCATCCACCGCGACTCTGTTACTCGTGCCGTAAACCCGGCCACATAAGCCGTTTTGGTCCTACTAGACATGGTTTAGATGGGTGGGCTGAATTAGCAACTGCAAATGACGGGGTGGGGTCGTCCACGGGAGACGAGGCAGGTGTTACTGAACTTACTGCAGCAGTCAGAGATGTTACTCTGTCTCGTTCCCAGGGGTGGGCGATGTCCATTCCAGTTAAGGTTGGGTCTGTGCCGGTGACTGCTGTGGTAGACACGGCCGCCCAAGTCACCGTCATGAGTGAACATCTATTTGCTAGGTTGGGTCTTCAGGGGTTGTCGTCTTCGCCTATTCGGTTGACTGGTGCATTTCGAGGAATGACCAGTATGGGAATGCTAGTTCGGCATGTCCCATTATCCATCTCCGATTTTCACTGTACTGGAAATATAGTGGTGGCACCCTTGGTTGACGACCTGTTGCTAGGCTTCGATTTCCTATCAGCCTATGGATGTGTTGTAGATTTTAGGGATAAAACCTTGGTTATTGGAGACACCAAGATTTTTGCAGTTTGAATTTTTATGGAATGGTGACTTGTTCAATGTGGGCTCCATTTCGCTCTGCCAGTAACTGATAGATGGTGAAGTTAGTTGATGGGCCATTGGTGACGCATTTTGTGTATGCGTCTGAAGCGATGTAGTATATTGTCAGCTTGGTGGAGATATATGGATGTGTACCATCACGTGTACAGGGTTTCATAGAAGTCCAAATTTTTGCCACCGGATACTGAAAATTCAATATTTTTTTCACCTGAATTGAGTATTTTTACATTTTTGTCGCCGGCCGACAGACTTCTATTGAGTTTATTTCTAATTTTGCAACCGCCATAAGTAATGTATATAACAAATTTTCATACGACCATCAATGGAGCCTGTCAATACTGCTATATATTTGAATTGTGAAAATAAGGCAACAAGCAGATAATTTAACATCTTCAGTTTTATGTTCTTAATTTACCAGGGTCTAAGATACCATCTATTTTCAGCACATTATGTCACATTGTGGATGTCAACAAGACAAGATTACACAAGGCAATTGAATGAAATCGAGGTATCAGTTCCTGGCTTGCAAATGATGTCCAATTCAAGTATGCAAGTTTTGAAACGTTTCAGCTACGCTAATTAAAAACCACTTGGATCTGGACCAGACTTCCCTTTCAAAATCTTACATTATAAATTTGATGTGAAATTTGGCAAATATTCAGACTAAAATTAAAAATCCAGTACAACTTCAGGGTTAGATTCAAAAGAGAAATTAAAATAAGAGAGATGAAAAGACAATGCAAAAAAAAAAAAAAAATTACACGATTGAAGCAATTGTCATAACTGCAGCTAGTCCTTGGTGACCATAAACTCATAAAAATGAAATGAATTAGAGAATTCTGTTTGAAAAGGTGCACAATTTTGTAAACTATTGTGCATAGGCAGCTGGCTCACTTTCGATAGGATCATGCGAACTCCAGATAGATACATAAGTTTACCATGTTTGGTTATTGAAGGCTGCAAATAAGTGCCAACAGTTTGACTTGACCACCCTTATTGAAAGAATGGATTTGCCCATAACGTTTGACCTAAATCCTGTAAATGCAGTACACCAGACTTTTGTTGATGGGGCAGGCATTTGAAATGTTTCTGTGCTGCCCTAATGTGGGACACTTGATTCAGGATAATAGACAGATCAGTTAAATTCAATGCCAGAAAATAGATGCCTAGTCTAGTAATTTCAAAAATCAACTTCAGTTGTTTTGGTTTGTTTGCACCATGGAGGTAAAAATCGGATCCGATTTTACCTCCATGTTTGCACCATCTCATTAAATTTGGAAAAAGTTTTGACAGTATAAAAAAATTCAACTCTTCTTTATGTATCTTCAAATCAAAGAATGATCTAGCCAGGTTTATATTGTGGCTAAATCAGTTCGCTGTCTTTGAATTATCCATTCAAACTTGATTAACTACGGTACAATGAAACTTTGGTTTCAGTTTCAACATCGTGCAAATGCGTACATGCCAGTTTCTTTACAACAACAACACGACAAGATCGTTCAACTTTGAGTGAAAACAAATGCCCTATGCGAAGATTACATCGTCTCCTTTATCATAAATACTATTCAGCGATGGTCAGATATTTACCTGTCCATTCCAAGGAGAGTCAGACATCTTTGGGGGCTCATCATTCCCACATGTCAAACTTTCCCTGCAATTTTTTTTTTCCGCCACACAACGCAATTCGGAAACCTCCACATACATTTAGTATGAATACAGGCTTTAGGGTTACCGACGGCATGACCCCGATAACAGTTCGGGAAACGGACATAAATAATTAGCGCTCGGCAAAACGAAGTTTTAACCTAGCACATTCTCGTCTCGCGAGACTCCCTACTGCGAGAAAGAGTCTCACGTGTAAATGGGAGCCATCCCCCCAAAATTTGGGGGGTGAGTAGGCGGCGTATGATTTTTACCGTCTGTATCCGGCTTGTCATTGACCTGCTGACTCCGCCGAGTTAGAAGCGAATTGCTAAACATAACGTGGGCTATATAATTGGAAAATGACTCTTTCCATTTCGGAGCATATCAATCGCGAACAAATTATTGTCGGTATGTATACTTGGCCGTGAAAGCGAGTTATCTAATACAGGAAGTAGTTCGTACAGTTCCGATCCATTCTCAAAGAGAGCCGTGTCTACCGCAAGACGGTACATCTTCGGAAAATTTATCCCAGGTTCTTAGTGCGACATGTACTTGATCAGGGCAAGGCAGTTGCAGCATTTCTGTTCTTCATTCACTACATAGTACTGTTCACACGCCCTATGACATGTACTTTTGTTGCTATCATTATGCAAGTTTTGTTGTTAAAAAAATAAAACTGAACGTTGAACTTTATTTATGGCCTACTCGTTTGAAGCAGCAGATATAAATTTAGTTGACCTAGATTCTGCATTGAAGATCAACCATTGAAACGCGGAAAACAACGAATTACGTCAATTATACCGTATTTTCGCCTGCATGTTGTCTGATCGTACTATTCTTGTTTATCTGATGATGCTAAACAATAATGATCTTGTGATCTTTGGGTTAGGTCATAAATTTTCTGAAGATGTACCATTTTGCGTGTCTACCGGCGGGAGAATAGTCCCGGTCGAGCGAGTGATGTCATGCTGCCTCGCTTTGAGATTGGAGATTCAAAAATGTCACCAGTTTACATGAGAGTCGCTTTGGTCTCCCGCGGGTAGACACGGCTCTCTTTGAGAATGAATCTAGCAGTACCGAAGTTCACGGAAATGACCGAAGATGCCGGCCTATTTATTCGGTTTATTCTGGTATTCCCCATTTCCCGATTGTTTGCCCGCAATATATTTCGATTATAAATTACGAAATTATGAAGTATTGGCCTTTGGAGACTTCAGTTTTTTTCCAAAATTTCAGTTTTTCCCTTCTAAAACACTCAGATTTCAGTTTTTTGGTGACAAAATTGAGTTTTTACGGGAGTTTTGACACCGAATACCGGTGTCAAAACACGACGTGTATGAAACCCTGGTGTATGCAGTGATGGATATATTGTATTTGGTTTTGATTTTCTGTGTGAAATTATCCTATTTGGGGGTTGATTTGGTTTTGTTGTACAGGATGTTTTTTGAGGCATTGTGGAATTGAGGACAAAAAAAAAAATATAAAATTCTAGACCCAAACCGTTGTTAATGTGTTCTGTAATGTAATGTGTATTTTGGAACTATTGGTGTATGTTGGAGAACTCTGGTGTGTATTCGGAAGTTGGATGTTGTTCGGAAATTGTGATTTGCATTGCGGCGTTATACGTGTAGTGTGTTATGGGAGAATATGATGATGCGTTGTGATGAACTAGGTGTGTTTATGTAATCTGTGTGAGGGAACCGGGTGCTGGACGCCTGGGTTCGATGGCTGCTGTGTGATTAGATAATTTCTGTGTGTGACGATTCTGTGTGGTAGATATACGCGTCTCTATGTGACTTCTGTTTGAGATTGTATAACTGTGTTCTTTGTGGGGGTTTCTGTGTGTGATAAGCTATGTGACACGTTCATGGAAGTCTGTGGTAAAGTTAATATATGGAGTGACTTGGAGAAGATACGGTATGAGAATATGTATAGTGCGGGTAGCCATGTCGAAGACCTGGGGTTGAGGAAGACGTCCCTCTTCATCCCATGCCTTTGCCATGAAGCCCTGATGAGAGTTGTATATCCGATATCTTGTAGTACGCGTTATGATTTATTGTGAATCCGGTGGGGCAGGATAGCCACTACTCGGTGAGTGAATACATGCGACATTATTCGATTATAGTCTCAACCCTTTTCTAGTTATGAGCTCAACGATTTTGTGAGTGTGAGCTTGATACCTGTGGAGGTGTAGCAATTATGGTTATGTTCTTCCTCTGCAGACAGTCTCTCTGGTGGGGTAGCCGTTTGCGAGAGCGTATGTACATTGGGATCAGTGGGCGTGTAGTGCACACACGTTTCTGACTCTTCGTGCATACGCCCTTGAGGGGCCCTTCCACTCGAAATTGTTGGCTGCTGACGAAGGCGAGCCTTGAAATTATTAGGGGAGGGAGAATGGGGAGTTCAATATATAGTCTGGACAGCCAGTAGTTTAGAGGCTTGTTCCAGTAGTGGATTGTATGCCGGACTGGTGCTTATTGCGGCCATGTAGCTGGTACGCTGGCCTGCCAATTTATAGTCTAGATACCAGTCCGGGTTTGGATAATGTTCTCGTATTTATTGCGGCCATGTAGCTGGTAGGCTGGCCTGCAGAGTATATTTTTAAGAATTAAAGTGAGCAGTCCCATGCGGCTGATTGTATTTATTTGGGCCGTAAAGCTGGTACGTAAAGCTGGTAGGCTGGCCCGCCGATTATATTTTTGAGAAATAAAGTGATCAGTCCCATGAGACTGACCATTTGAGCGAGATTTTTAGTGGGTTTGGGTGTAATTATAGACAGTCTGGTAATAAGACTGGACTAGTGGGATGGTTACCATTTTATTGAAGTTGGGTATTTTTAGAGAGCAGTGTACTTTTGTACACTGCATGTTACGGATTTTGACACCTGTGATATAACATGGAGAATTCACGTCTTTGTCTCGTATTTTAGTAATCGTTGGCAGCGCTAGAACGGCGGTTGCCTGCGACGGGAAAGGTTCTAGCTAGGCGAAGTAAGACCTTCGCCAAAAAGAAAACGGGGAGGGGTGTTGTAGAGGTAGCTATACGCTCGTGAATGTTAATCCCTGGCGTGTCGAAATAAATCGTATATGCCAGGGGATTGCATGATTTCCGGCTATAGTTTCGATCATTACCGAGCCGAACCGGTTTGGTCCCGAAGAGAGAGGTTCGGAATACTTCGGGGCACGGACGATTCGAGAGTCTGCACGCTCTCTTGTTCAGATTGGGTTGCGACTTTGAATGAACGAGACGCACATATAGAATTCGGGCTGGTTGGAGGGAAGATTTTAATGGGGGATCTTTTAGCTCTATATCGTTCTAAGTGTTGCTAGGCGGGGCACACCTATTACTACGACAATAATAAAAGTTCTAAAAGTTTTCACATCCTCCAAGCTTCAGTACAGAGTGTACATAGGAGAAAAGAAATATTCTCAGATATGTGAAAGTGGTTGATCGATTATGTGGGTGGGGGGGGGGGGCTGAAATTTGGCTTAACGTCACACTCAAGGTTGTTTCACTCATATGGTGACAGCTTGACAGGTCAAGGTCAATCAAGATCGGTCATTTTCAATAGGCTTCCGACCCTTCACCAGATGCATATGCGGTATGAATTTACAATGCATACCTGGCTATAATCTTTCTTGAGATATCGTGTTGGACAGACAGACAGATGACGTCAACAATACCCTTTGGGCAAAATGACAGAGAGATAATAAACTAGTTTCATGCCCAGAGATTGGAGTGGATCTTTGTAAAAAAATCTGGAAAAATACTATCCTAGCAATTTAGGCCGGTGTCAGCTCTGGAGTCCTAGATGGCTGGAGAAGCATTCTAAGCGATTTCTGGGAAATAAAACTGCTCTGCAGACTGTCATCTAAATTCAAGTCACTATTTTATATTGATTTTTTCCTTGTAACCAAATATTTTCAGTACATAATTCAGATAACTGGACAAAGAGTTCCATCCGTCATAGCAAGCATGATGTAGACTCCACACTACTGGAAGCAAATGAATTTAGTTCTGTGCACTCAACATCAGATTGTGAGGCAGCGAACAGACATAGTCTCATTAGACTCGAAAAGTTTTCGAGATTTGAGATTGTTTGCACATTTAAAATGATTTTTCAAGTCACTCTTGCCAGTGGTCATGTATTTCAGTTTATCGTTGCACAATATGCACAATGCAAACCCAGGCCTATTTTACGGATATCGTCAGATGCCACTGATATATTTTTCCTTCAGCCACGACCATTTAAATTTGTTTTTGACTCCAGTTTCAAAGTCCTTGAGGTCAGTCTTCCTGTCAACAATTTTGTACAAGGTCAACTTTAAACTATCAAGTGCTACGTCGGACATTGTCAACAGTGAGTCAAACAAACTTCACTATGAAAACTGCCGCCAAAAAACACTAGGTAACATACTGCTTCCAGTTACATTCACGGGACGACAACACCACACCCTCAGCTACTCGGACTCTGCAGACACATCTACAGACAATCAGCATTCTCTGACCTACTTAATAGCAAGCTGCATACAAGCCGAGTCTATTTTGGTAAACACCACCCCGCCGAAATATAATAACACTGATCACTCGGGAACTGGTTATTTCGAACTTATTTAAACCTCGGAGGTACATAACTCAAATTTTATTCACATAATTTTTATTTTTGGGGCATTCTCAAACCCAAGCCAAAAGCTTTTTCGTTTGCTAAAATGGTTTAACGGAGATTAATTTTATCTACAAAAATAGCAACAACAACAACATGGTCGGGTGGGACTGAAATCTGAAAATCCGGGAATTTTTTTGAGATTCTGAAAAATCTGGATATATCCGGAAGACTCCAATCCCTGCCGCCCCCAATGAATTCAGTCCCCGGTGGGTGCGATTGATCTGGGTAATACTCACATTCAATGACAGAATTTCAACATCTCTTAGTATATGTGATACATACCTGGTGAACAGGGAAATAAGAGACAAATTTGGTATGGTCAGGTGACCTCACAGCTTGAGCTATCTCCATAGTAGCTGCCAACGTCTGCCATGGTTCGTCTGATGTTTGCCACCATTTATTTCCCTAGACATTAAAGATAATTCAGTATAGGTACATCTGCATTTGTATTTGATGATTATAAAAGTAGAGATCACATGGTATATTTGGACGAATTGGACGAGTTCTGGCTGAAGTCATCCAAGTTTTGACAGTCCAAAAAATAACATTGGAGTTGAGAGAATATTTCTGTTAAATTTAGATTTTTACTTTTGCAGCTGGATTATGATATATCTACTTCAGAAGTGGGTTACCTTTCAGGCTAGACAACTTGTGGAATTGTCTCTTACACGGAATAGACTTTATAAACCAAAAACTTCTTTACTACATGCAAATGTTATGATGGCCAAGCACTGGAACTCACAGAGTGGGTCACAGGGGCAACATGTGAAAAAGATATATGTTACTGAAGTTAACCAATTTTGGCTATGGATTGGGCTTTTCCAGAAAAAGTACATGGAATGAGGGGAAGGCAGTTGAGAAATATGGTTGGTGGTGGTTCTTTTGTGTAATAATATTACATGGATTTTAATTATGTGGGTTGTTGATATCTGAATCTCAAATTTTCCTAACTAATGGGCATACATAGTGGTATTTCCAATATGTTGTTCACATAACTAGAAACCTCACCATTTAACCAATTCAAGATCTGGGATATACAAATAAGACAAGACCACAGATTTGTTTTGAAGACAAACTTATTTTTCAAGAGTGACCTATTTGACTGATCTCCCGAGACTCCAATAAATCTTCGGTATATAGGCATGGCATACGCGTAACAACACAAACATCTGTCGTTTATGGGTTGTTGTACAGTCCAGAATTCGAGTTGAGTGGGTGGTGGTTAGTGATGATGTTTCAGTAATACATGTATGCATGGTTGTTTAAAAAAAAAAACTGCCTCCCCCCCACCCCATGTACTTTCTGGAACAGCCCAGTGAAAGATTTTCCTCATTGGTGACCGGTGATAGAGGAAAGTTTTTTTTCATTCAACCCAAAATGTGCTGTGGGTTACTCTCCCAGAGTTCAACTTAATTTTTAAGGTAATCTCAAGCAGTATAGAATGAATCCATTCCTGAACATGATTATTCAGAATTTCTTTCATCCCAAAATATCATCCCAGATCAAGATATCATAACAAATCTATCTTTAACAAGACCCCTTGGCCTTGGGGTATGGCAACAAACAATTGGTGCTTAATTGACACTTTTATAATAACCTAGTGAACCAGAAAATAAAAATGTTGATCGGACTAATCTTTGATAGGCTTCTGTTCCGTGAAGCAAGTTTGGTGTTCCAAACCTCATTGTATTGTTTATGTACATATGTTATACACATGCCAATACTCCAATGCCGATTTTTGTTTTTTGTCCAATACCACATATGTTTCCAGCGTAAGTTAGGTAAGCATATGCCTTATCATCCTCGAGTTAATATGTTAGTTAAAAACCGATTGGTGACAAAAGTAATAACTTTGACCCAGTGATCACCAAAATAGGTCAAATTTTGATAAACTTCTGATCGGTGACCTTATGCATGTGTTATACAAGTTTGGTGCTCCCAGGAGTCATACTTCAGAAAATTAAATAGTGACAAATCTATACAGTCTGACCTGATGACCCGGAAAAATGGGTCAATTACATGTACACTGATCACAGATAAGCTTTCGTGACCACATGCTTGTGTGATGCAATTGAGCAATTAGCAAATATATCCCGTTTTACAGAATAAGCCACATCATAATCCCAGAAGTACTGCATGTTACTGTATATGCACGACAGGTGTGAGACGGAAGGGCAGGTTCATGCATTCTTTCACGAGAGCCAACAACGCCAGGGTATTTTGTTGGAGTGTCGGTTCAACAGTTCAAGAATTACGCACAATAAATGTTGTTAGAATATTTTTGTTTGCATTTTAGCACAAGTAAGTTTCCCAAGATGGTGGCTTTGCTGGCTCTTGTGAAAAAATGCATGTGCATGAACCTGCCCGTCAGTCTCGTGTCTGGCGGTAATATGCGGTGCTTCTGAGATTACAATGTGGCTTATTGGTAATTCGTCTTCCAACAAATATATGTAGAATGCTTACATTCATGGGGTTATCAGCAGAGTCCAAGATTTCTGGTAGCATCTCTTCCGCAAAAGACAATCGTTCAGCATTAGAGCATCTGTTTGGAAACATTAGAAATGTTCAAATATTATGTACATATTCATACAGGATATATATATAGGAAGATATTTTTTGTCATTTTATAATTATAAATAAATATTTACTCCACAACTACTGCATGAGGAAGCACTAACATGCAAAACTTCTCAGCTGCAACAGTATTAGATGTTCCAAGTTTGGCAATGCTATGTCAATCGGTTTATTAGGTAATGGGGCATGTGGATGGACAGATGCAAGTACAACTTTTTGAAATAGTTAACTTGACATGCAATTGTAATACGTGATATATTTTGTGGAAATAATAATAAGTTTACCAATCCGGACTGAAATTGACATCAGAATAATAGTGGAAAACTACAAGTTGCTGAGTTGATCTTGTTGTAATGTAATAAATATTGGAGATACTCATCAAGTTTGACAGTGCTAACTTTTGCCATGATTCGTAACTTTCACTCAAGACTCTTGACTTCCGGGCAGAAGAGGCTGAAGAATGCTATTTAATTATTACATCACAACAATCAGACTTTTTTTGGAGGGCATACATGCATTCACTTGGCATAACATTGTTGTTGTTGTGCCCCTTGCATGTAGTAACTTGTATTATTGTTTGGTGTGGATATGATTGAGACTTTGTGGTGTGGCAGAAAAATCGGAAATATGGTCCTTGTTCACACCCTCACACAAGCTGGTATAGTACGGTATATCAGTTAATCACTACATGAATGCCGCATATTCTGACAAGCCAAAAGAGAGATGTACGTATATTTACTGGTGTGGTATGCATGGGGACATCTCAAGAGGTAAATCCAGCATGTCATGCAAAGTTAACGAAACTCTATAAGGAACCTCGTTTTCATTCTGAAGTAGGCCATGGCAAATGAATAGATGTCATATGCCATGTGAAAAGTAACGAGCCTCGTTTCATTCTGAAGCAGGTCATAGAACATGGATAGATGTCAGGATTTTTTTAGCCACTTTTTCATCGGGGTAACCCTGATTTTAAACTATCGCAAATCGAGTTTTTGGAAAATTTTGAAATTGAGTTTTGACTGATTTTTAAAATATTTTTTATCTATGGCGTGCGAAAAAAAAATCTATTAACAACGCAATAGTTGGAGTAAAGCTCTCATTTCCAGTATGTGATGAGACACCAGGACTGGGGTAAATCCTCACATTTGTATGCAAATTAAAGAATATAATGGCAACTGTGTCCAATCATATTGTTCTGCTACATAATCATGTGCACTGGTAAAGACTGAGAGATCACAAACTGATTAAAACTTTAAACTTTAAAGTTTTAATTAATATAGTAAGTTAAGTGTGTGGACAGAAATATGGTTCGTTCAGCCGCTTTAGGGTAAACCAGAATTTGATAGCAAAATTGAAGGAAATGGTGTCCTTCAGTAATGGTCCTTCGAAATTATGAACTAACAGGGGTTTGGTACTGCGGGAGAATATTCTCCAGCCAGTTATTTTGATATTGTACTTCTGGAATAAAATAATGTCATTGAACTATTAGTAAATACATGTACTATAAAGGAATATACTCTAGGTGATTTGGTATGTATGCCTGTATATACAATGTACACTGCATCTCATACCTAATAATGGGTTAGTATCACATATAAGAGACATAAAATAGAAAAGAAACTGAAATATGATTGAATAAATGTAGCATGATGTAAGCTCCAGTAAAATATGACCATATGGGGTTGGGCGAAGGTTAGTTTAGGAGATGGATGGTGGGGCATGGTGCCCCGAGGGTGGGACATGCTTCTATGGGTAGCGCATGGATTGAATAAGTGTAGGATCATGTAAATATGATGGTATGGGGTCGGGCGAAGCTTAGTTTAGAAGATATAGGGTTGGGCTCGGAGCCAGGGGTGGGGACATGCTCCCGGGGGTAGTGGATGGGTTGAATAAGTGTACAGAATAATCTGAGCTCCCAAACTATATGAGGGTATGGCTTCGGGAAAGGCTTAGTTTAGGAGATATAGGGGCCTCTGTATTCCATGTCTGGTTACACTCTTCTTTTTGATGGGCAGAAAAATTGTGAAGTATATTTCAACCGACGGACATTCATTGCAGAGACAATCAACTAGATCGGGAACTTTAGTGCACATGTTAGAAGAATGAGTAAAAGAAGGTTCTCGACTGTTGGCATTATGGGCATGGCGCTGGCAGTATCAAAAATTCCACTCTTCGTCTACTGCCAAGGAGTTCCAGTGTTCTCAAATTGTTTATTTTACTTTACAAACATCACAAATTGGATCTGAAGAATGTTTATCAATAACTCGGCTGCGTGAATAGAATTTGAAACTATTGCGATGTTGGAAACTGGACCTTTGCTGCTTCATTCTCTGGTAACATTGATCAGACTTTCGGGAATTTGTCAGTTTATATGATTTGCAAAAAAAATTGATCACTCCTCTGTTTTACCACCTCAAATGTCACTCCCGGTGATCGATTTATAAAAGAATTACAGTACATGCTGTGCAGACTACATAAAGTTAGTTGTGTTGAGATTGGTGAAAAAATAATTGTCACAGCTTGACTTGCAAGAGCATCCCATAAATGTAAATAAAAATAAGTTATGGAGATGGGTGAAGCTTAGTTTGTAACTTAGAGGGTTGGACCCAAGGGGGTAATAGATCTGTCCAAAGCTGTCCATACGTGTACAAGGATTTAAGCTTTCAGACTATATGAGGTTATGTGGCGGACCGATGCTGAGTTAAGGAGATACAGGGTGGGGCTCAGTTTCCCGCAGGTGTGAGCTACCCCCCTGCCCCCCCCTTTCCCAAAAGGGGTAATGGATGTGTCTTATAATATATCTGATTTGTTTAGTGCACAGATGACACTGTGATATGGACAATTCAGACTAGTGCACAGATGACACTGTGATATGGACAATTCAGACTAGTGCACAGATGACACTGTGATATGGACAATTCAGACTAGTGCACAGATGACACTGTGATATGGACAATTCAGACTAGTGCACAGATGACACTGTGATATGGACAATTCAGACTTCAAGATCATTTCATGAAGATGAAAACAGATCTATGCTTTGAATTCATGTATTTGTATGGTCGACTTTGATAGGATAGAACATATGTGTCAAATCCCCAAAAATGAAACTTCGAGAAGAGTTTCAACTGAACATATGCTTACATTTTCTTAAACCTAGTCAGATTTATAAGGTGTAAATAACTGAACAAATGCATACATTTTCTCGAGTCAGATTTACAAGGTGTATTAACTGAACACATGCTTACCTTTTCTTAAACCCAGTCAAATTTACAAGGTGTATCTTCAACCAATCAAGTCCGTCCTCACCTAGTGGCTTCCCTTTGGCAAATAACAGAATACTTCTTGTGACATCACTTCCTGTGTTAAATTGTAATAGGATTGACTAAATAAATCCCAACTTCCAAACATTCAATGAATGACACTTTCTTAAAAAACAGCTCTAAATGTGAAATTTAATGGACAATTAGAGCGGACTATATGCAGAATGATCAAAGGGATTGGCTGTATTACCATTAGAATAGTCCTGTGTTTATTGCACTGTCGTATAGTCATATGGACCCTACTCCGCAGTCTTTCACAGATTTGCTTAAAATACATGTGTAGTCCAAATACAATTATTTCTTGAAGGGAAACAGGCAACAATTGGTGAAATCCAACTCGTGGTAGTTGAATCGAGAATCAATCTAAAAACATCAAAGTTAATCAGATTGCTGACTCATTAGTGTGATAATCTCTATAATATATCAGGTGCATACTAAATTTCAGATCCATAGCTTAATGGTTTATGCAGTACACAGTCCATTTTTTTTTTTTTCTAATCTTCGCTGGCATGAACATAAAATAAAGGGCATTTGATGACCTTTTTCCAAAATGCCAAGTTTTCAAGTGGAATTCAAGTACTTCCAAGAAGCATTCTCCTCGCAAGAGCAATCCAGCTGGGGAAAATGGGCAAAACTTGGCAAAGTCCAGATTGCTGATAATTAGGTAATAAAATCAAACTATAAACACCAAAAGTTAATTGGATTGTCGACTCATAAGAACATTTCCCTACAGATCTACAGCTTTGACTGTTTAGGCTGTACGCCGCTCACACAATTTGGATGGACAGGACAAATGCAAGAAGAGCATTCTACTTCACAGAGGGAGCATAGTAAAAGCTGGCAAAGCACACAAGATATATCAAAGGAAACAAATTTACCTAAATGATTAAAATGTGGAGGGCATGGGTAAGTTCTCCCTCTAAAGTCCATATTGTGTGGAAACCAGAAAGTCTTCTCTCGAAACTGAAATAGAAGATTAGGCCATACAAAGCTAATGTGTTGTTTCTCAGGTACCTCCTCATGGGTATTTTCAAAAAAACAGAAATACTGCCACCGCATTCGTGAATTATATCCCATTCCTTTTAATTTGATTTGTTAATTTATTCCTTTGAACAGAAACTGCTCCCGGTTAAACCTACAAACGATTCTAGAATTTCACAAAATACTTGCTACCGGTCAGTCCTGAAAAGACTGCTGAAATCACTTGTTTGACCACTAAAGTGAGTGACTTTCGTAGATGCTATCTTAGATCAGCCGGTATGATCATCTATACATTTTGAAGTAGTCATATATGTTGAGTTTCTGCTCTAGGTAAATTATTGTCATTCTTCCCCATCGTGAACTAAGCAATATTACACTATACCTTGTTGGCAATGGAGAGACGGTAGTGTTGAGTACACCATAGACTGTACATCTCGGACCTCTGTTTTTTACCACGGAGACGCCCCATGTATGCTTTCGATCGCTCAACAATTGTCATGTCCCTGGATAAGACAAAATAAATGTCATTAAATCTCAAGGGCATTACATACTAGAATTCAGACCAGCTGTCATCTCCAATAAGTTGATAAGAACCTCAGTCATGGGGAGTATTTGAACAGCAACCTGTAGGAGGATCCCTTGCAATTAGTTGATTTATGAACAAACCCCTGACAATGCCACTGACAATGAAAAACAATGTGTAAATGTTACTCATATTAAAAATCTAACCCCTCAAACTTCATGCCCTGATTTGTGGTATTGGGTATGGACTTTCAGGCTCTCCCGAGCACAATTGTGGCTAATTACAGTGCACCAATTAGAAAAGTCATACAGGAGTCCTTACATGGAATGACGGGGCAATGGTGGTGCCTCAGACACAGGGATAGCAATGTCCAAATCTTTATTGCCTTTGTTGTTAAAAACATCTATGATGATGTCCAGTATCTGAAATTAACAACAGATATGTGTCAAATATTTAATATCTACCTAGTATAATCCGTGGCGTGTCCGACTCCTCCTCCTACTCCTCCTCCGCTTTACTCACTGCACAGCGGGTCGCATAGGTGTGGCGCGGGATAGGGTGGGGCGAGAGACCTGGGGTTTTCACTACCTGAGATTCCATGGGCCAGGCTTACACCCTACAGTAGAATGGGTCGACTGCGCATGCGCGATGAGTAGTGCGCGTTGAGTAGTATAGAAAGGGCACGCCATCTCCCTATCCCTATAGGTGTGGCGTGGGATAGGGTGGGGCGAGAGACCTGGTGTTTTCGCTACCTGAGATTCCATGGGCCAGGCTTGCACCCTACAGTAGAATGGCTCGACTGCGCATGCGCAATGAGTAGCAGTCTTTCGTTTCTGTAAATCAGAGGAGTGCTATAAATCACACTCCTAAAATGAGTGAGGCGAGTGATCGCACTGAAATTACTAACCTAGCACTTCAGGCCGGGGTGCAGGGGCCGCCTAGGCCCCGGAAGCGCAGAGGTCCTAGATTGCTGGAGATGCATTCTGAACCATTTCCAGCAAATAAATCTGCAAATTCTCCCTTACATTTTTGTCCTCATTTAATGTTTTTTTTTAAATTCATGGAGATCCCAATTGCAATTATCTGAGGTTATATACAGGAGACATGTGCCCCCTTGTCTACACTGTCTGTCCAGTCATGCTTTGTGCTATTATGACAAATAAATTCCACAGCAGCAAAACGTTACAGAGCTCCGCGATATCATTATGTTAATTTGATACACCATTTTCCAGACGGAACCTCGGATATGAAGTGATTTTCTTCAGAAATTCTTTATGGACGACAACTTGCTTTGGAATACCAAGTCTGATAATAAGATCAAATCAAAACTTGTGCAAAATGAATACCTAAAAAAAAACTTTCGATCGTGATGTTTGTTTCAAACAGTGTATTAAAAGTTCATTGCAACGCACGCAAATCAAAACATGGCGCCTGCTAACATCGGCGGGTAAAACAAAAATTTACTCGGATCTTAGTACGGAATAATCTTTCTGGTTCAGCTATGATTTCGTCGCTAGGTTTTATCGAAAAGACTGATAATTCATGAATATATATTAGGGCTTTCGAAAACAATATATTTGAATAGTCGTTGGCGATATATTCAACATCTACTTCAAACATCACATCAAAGGGACGATCGGACTCTCCGACTTCGCTGCTAGAATTACGATTTTGTATTTCCCCAAATAGTCAAGGAATGTACCGCCGAACACAGTCATGACAGAAGAGTTCCTATTTTCGTTTCGTGAATGCGTGATGAATTATCGACTTATATTTTCAAAAAAATACGCATTGGGTTTTGGGAAGCAGGACTTCTCTAGATGCGCGCCTTGAAATGAAATTAGGCGAGCGATGGCGCGCCTCAAAAACGAATGACTGGAGTAGTATAGAAAGGGCACGCGATCTCCCTATCCCTATAAACTAACCCATGGGGGTGAATGAACCCATAGGGGTGAATGAGTCATGGGGGTGAATGATCACTCGTAGATGTAAAACTCAGCTGAAAAGTTTGCACAGAAAAGAGAATGGATTTCATGGAAGTCATGGTGAGATTTTGTTGAATCAATTGAGGTAAGGAAGTCTAGGCATAGTAAAGCTCAGCTCAGTTCTATTACAAGTGAATATAAAGTTTCCAAAATTACTTTACAAATGCAACAGAGATGAAGTCAAATAATCAGTACTAGAAATTGCACTCAACAGCATCAGAATGAGTGAGTAGTGAGTGAATAGAATTGATGTCACTTTCAACAATATTTCAGCTATATCACGACGAACCAACTAAGCACCACCCAGCCCAGTTGTGTTCCTGCTACTTCAAAGAAGAAATCTTTGAAGCAGCATGGAACCAGACACCCTCCATCCACCCTATAAAACACTGAGGACAGCGCACAAGACAAAGGCAAGATGCTTACATGGTGCAATAAAGACAAGTGTTATTACAGTGCAAGACATCACATTATCAAGTTCCTGTTGCTTCTCAGCAAAATGCATTGAAGCAACAGGAACCTGAACCCACCCAACCACCCGCCAGCATCAGAATGTCGAGCCACAAACATGAAACCAAGGGATCAAGTGTATATACTGTTACATCTGAGATGGATTGGGGAAGGGGGGTGGTACGTGCAGAGACTTCATCATGAGATATAATAGCTGTACTGGTGCACACTCTATAAATCCCATTTCTTTACCGGGTTGTTGATTTTCCAAGCACAGGCACTGAGTGTATTAAGGGAGTCTAACACAGGATTCAGCTGTTCTGGCGGAGTTTTCTCCAGCATCAGATTTTGGTTTTTGGCCCATCCTGGTAAACGTACTAACCTTGCTGAAAGAGAAGCAATGGGGAACAATATCAAGATCAAACACCATTTTACAGTACGTGTTCACTTATTTCTATTGCAGTATGCAGTACACGGAGCTTTGAGGAGAAAGGGATTTCTGGTATTGAAACTAGAACTGTTTGAGATAGGATGAATTTTTATTTGAAAACATTTATCAATATTCAAATTCAGGATGTATAACTCCTTTAATATTTTAGCCCTCCTTGTATTTTGAGATGTTGAAATTAGAAATACAATCAGTTCTTTCGTTTGAACATACTGGAGGACAAGAGGTAATTCCCAGAGTGAATGGACATCCATGGAACAGAAGGGACCAGCATTGGGAGCTCTCCAGTCTCGAAGATAAGATCTCTCAAATCAGCACCCTGGTGAATCGTCACTAAAGTGGGATGAGGCTAGAAAGAAACAAGGACAAATATTGTTAGTATTGACAGAATTCAATATTAGAAATGAATCACTGCAGAAACTGCCAATGCATCATGGGACATCAACATACATTTTGTATTTACACCATTCCTACTTTATACTTAATAACCGAAATACCCCTTCAAACAGTTATATTCATTAACTCATTGCCTATGGCAAGCCGCTGTGAACGGCTCACGTTTCTTTAACTTGCGCCGGAAAGCCGCTGTCAGCGGCTTCTTGACAGCCTTATCTAAACACACCTGTGATTGGTTGTTTCGGCCTCGGTAGCGAAAATTGACCAATTAACGCTTCCGTGATATATGAATCACTGGCTCCATTCTTTTCAGCCTCGATCGAGAGTTTATTACATTGGGAATCTCCAAATTACGTCATGTCATGTGACAATTCCGTGGGGAAACTCCAAAAATGGTGGCTGCGGTCGTCTTGTGGTGTGTTTTTATTTTCTCCTGACTAGACAACATACAAGTTCAAGAATGGTTTCCATCATCAGATTTTATTTATACGAATCACCAAAGCATCAAGGTTTTGTAAAAATATATAGATAGCCTCATGAAATGCAACAAATGAAAGGGGTTTTCCAAGCATGGCGTCACCATCCCGTGTGGGTGACGTAACTTCCGTAAGTTGTGCGTGTTTTTTTCTCTCTCCCGACTTGGAAAAAACAACACACAATTCAAGAATGGTTTCCATCATCAGTTTTCATTTATTTGAAATACCAAAGCATCAAGGATTGTAAAAATATATAGTTTACCCTATCAACGACACTCGTGGAAAAATCTCAAGAGCCATTATTATAACCATATGCGGAAATTTATACTTTTGCAAAATTTATTCTGTCCAAACGTGGATATTTATTCCGTAGGCAAAAAGTTAAAATATAAAAACCCAGAGCGGTTGAACTCGCCTGAAGTTGAAATTAATGATTTTGATTTGGCTTGGAAGCGTAACGTTCAGTACCAAGCATGGAAAGCAATCCCCAAATTACCATATTTGTCCTGAAAAAAAAAAAAAATTGGCTTGGCCCCCAAATCGGCATGAAAATCTGAAGTGAGGTCTTCAGGCAAGGTCCCCACATACCAAATCTGGAAAGAACTCATTCAGGTTTCCAACAGTTATTGTGCAGAAATAAAATTTTAACTTAGCCACCAGGGGAGGGGAGGAGGGAGGCATATTGCTTCACAATAGCCAGTTCAACGTGAGTGAGTGAGTTAAGTTTTTAATGTCGCTTTCAGTATTAAACATTTCAGTCATACGGTGATGAACCAACAAGGCACCACCCAGACAAGTGTTCCTGTTGCCAGTTCTTGAATGTACACTGATCTCAGAAACTGCCATTTCAGCTACAAACATGACATTGAGACTCACAAAACCCCTCGGCTTCCCCCAAGCAATTCAGATATATGCTGAGAATGTGCAACATATTATAGTCCAGTCAAATTGAGGTTTGACCCACCACAAATTGCAACAGAATTGTTTTTGCTGCAGTGCATTTCCGAAAGGTCTCTAGAATAACATACTAAAAGTCTACAAACAGATATGCATGGGAAATATATTAAATTTCAAGTTGAAATTTGAGGTATTTTTCACGAAATTTCAGTGTTTACCTGTCTCTTGCTCCTATAAGAAAACCTTGTACTTGGTACTAAGCGTGAAAGAAATGGGTCATTACTTACACTCATTCCATTCGTTATCATATCAAGGTTATACTCAGCCTAAAATAATACCCTTGCACGAAAATATTTGTGGAAAAATTCAAAATGGCGGATGTATGAGGTCATTCTAAATCTGAACTTTTTACCATTTTCATGACAGTCCAGGCAATCTATCTGGTTTTTTTTAGCTGGACCCAAAACAAATTGCAACAGAATTGTTTTCACTGGACATGCATTTCTAATAGATTCCCAGAACAACATACTAAAAGTCTACCAAAATCTATTTGGTGGAGATTAGACTTTTTTGAAAACAAAGATATGTCATTTTATAATACATAATAGGCCATTATGCCTCATATAAGCAAGGTAGAATATTGTTTTTTCCGTGAATAAGGACAGTTTATCATCCAGAAATCCAATTAATACATGACCCAGGGTACAGTATGCCATGGTGATGAAAACATGTGTCTTCCCGGTGGATTTGCTCATAAGCGTAGATAGCAAACTGATAGTTCAGCATCAGGCTATATGAATTATACATGGTAATATTCAGAGACTCAACATTTTTGCCATTAGCATAATCATATGAAAGAGGAATTCTCTCCCAAAATAAATGAAATGACAAGCTGTGATATATTTTCCTTCAACCGATAACTGTCACAGACAATATTTCCACAAACCCACTCATGGAGATATCTCTCTATTATCACAACATGTGCCTTGTTGAAAAATACAGCTCTGCAAACCATTAATGATCTATCGCAATTGTGTGTCAGATATGTTTTGACGAAAGAAGAACAATTATGCAGATCCTATCATCTAATTATCAAACAAATAATAATCTAGAGGCAAACTTGATGTTCTACCATGACGTTCTACCATGCCATTTACCATGTTTCATTTTACATTTTCAACAATATAGGCCATGCTCCTACAGATGCATCTTCTTCAGCTGCAAATCTTTCTTGCAGTTGCACCTGATAACCTCAAAGAGTGGCAGTTCAGTTTTCACAGAGAGAAGCCGTCCATCCTCATTCTTGTGGCTGCAATGGATGGTCTTCCCCTTTCCACTCTAAGCACGCGAACCTTGATACTTAGCTGATACTGATGTTGGTGGAAGGTTTTGTACCTGCACATATATGGTTCGTTTTTGTCACAGAAGAGGGAGGGAGGGAATTTGGCTTAATGTCACAGTCAAGTTTGTTTCACTCATATCGTGACAGTCAGTTTGGTTGGTGGAGGAAGCCGGAGTACCCGGAGAGAACCACCGCCCTTCGGTAAGTAACTGACAGATTTTCACCCATGGACCTGCTGGGCTCGAACCCGTGCCGGTTCAGCGGTGTGAGACTAGCGGTCACCAGTGAAGCGCCTTAGACCACTCGGCCACCGAGGGCCTCTTTTTTGTCACAGAAACGCTTGTATCCCATGCAGCCAATTGCTTCGTCAGGGTTACCATTGTATAAACACACAAGAGCTATGCTGGGAATGCAAGTCTGTACAAATATGTTGCTTGTGTATGCCATTCTGGGCTGTGACATAGTATTTCGAACATATGGCATTGACAAAGGTGCTGCCTTGAAGAAGACGACTGTCACTGAGCTATTTCGCCAACAAGCTGAAGTGTTTATCCAGGTCATGGGAGTCCTGACGAAGGTCATTTATTGCAGCAGAATAGAAAACGCTTATATGTTTATACAGTAGTAACCCAGACCAAGGAATTGACTTGAGAGGATGACCATCCATTGCAGCCACAAAAATGGGAGTGGACAATTCAATCGGCAACTCCCTGCGAAAACTGATCTGCCACCAGCTTCAGGGGTTACTCGAGGTTATCAGGTGGAACTGCAAGAAGGGTTGCAGCTGAAGCAGATTCGCCTGTAAGGATCATGGCCTGGATTGTTCAAGTGTGTGTGGAGAATGCAAACGACTGAGCTGTGCAAACTCATCAAACCCAGACCTTTGAAAATGACATTGGCGAAGACTGGTATTGGGATTGATAGTGCTGTGAAATATTCCTGAACTTATGGCAGTGTTCATGAGGAATAACAATAAAAGACATCAACTATATGTATGAGAAGTCACTTCCCCTAATAATGTTACCATGAACCAGAATGTAAAATGAAACATGATAAGTTATGCCGTCAACTTTGCCTGTAAATTCAAAGTATTATTTGTTTGATAATTAAATGATATATTAGGTTCTGCATAATTAACAATTCTTTCATCAACAACATTTGTCTTACAAACAATTGTGATGCATCATAAATGTATGGCAGATTGTCGTTATATATCTGAACTATTGCTAAACGCAACGTTGAATCTAATTTCTCTCTCTCTCCTGATTAGCAAGGCTGCATTTTTTTTCAACAAGGTACAAACACTATTGAATGTCGGACCTGACACTTGCTACGTGCTTGTGATAATAGAGTTACATTTTTTTAAGTTGATGGAACTATTGTCTGTGATTGTCATAGGTTGAAAGAAAATATATCACAGCTTGTCAGTTCCATTTCGGATAACAATGCTAATGGAAATAATGCCAACTGGCTGGATATTACCATGTATGATTATATACCCTGGTGCTGAACTATCGTTTTGCTATCTACTTTTATGAGCAAATCCATTGGGAATGCAAATATTTTCACCGCCAGAGAATAATGTATCCTAGATCATCATGTATTGATTGGATTTCTGGATGATAAACTGTCCTTATTTAGAGACAAACCAATATTTTCTACCATCTTATATGAAGCATGATGGTGTATCTTTGTTTTAGAAAAAGTCGTATCTCCACCAAATAGATTTTAGTAGACTTTTGGTATGTTGTCCTGGGGAAATTCATACCAGTGAAAACAATTCTGTTGCATTTTGTTTTGGGTCCAGCTAAAAAAAAAAATAGACAGATTGCCTGGACTGTCATGAAAATGGTAAAAAGTTCAGATTTAGAATGACCCCATACATCCGCCATTTTGAATTTCTCCATAAATATTTTCGTGCAAGGGTATTATTTCAGGCTGAGTATAACCTTGATATGATATTGAATGGAATGAGTGTAAGTAATGACCCATTTCTTCCACGCTTAGTACCAAGTACAAGGTTTTCTTAAAGGAACAAGAGACAGGTAAACACTGAAATTTCGCGAAAAATACCTCAAATTTCAACTTGAAATTTAAGATATTTCCCATGCATATGGGATTGTAGACTTTTAGTATGTTATTCTGGGGACCTTTCTGAAATGCATAGCAGTGAAATAAATTCTGTTGCAATTTGTGGTGGGTTGACCCCAAAAATGCGCTAGATTTACTGGACTATTATGGCTCTAGTATAATTACTAATCATTCAAAATTGTCCTTTTTAGAACATATTCTACAGATATAACAGCTACATTCAAGCATATATCACACAAAGCATTCAGAGAACCCCGTTAGCTCACCTTTTGTGGAATTGGTAGAGTATGACAACAGTGGGGTGAGGGAGAGTTTGATGACATGCTTCACATGCTTCCAGGATTCTTGAATGCATTTGATGTTACTTTTGATGCCATATATCAGTGTATAAGGGTTAAAATGGGACAGTCATTATTTTTACGACCAAAGAGAAATGACTATGGAGTGTGGCCCATGATCATATGAATTTGTGGTGAGCAAACCTTCAAAATAATTTGTAAAATTTTAATTTTAAATATTTTTAAAATTTTAAGATTGTCATGATTAGACTTGCCTTGCTTTGTCTTATATGGAGTTCTTGCCAACTTTCTCTCTGTGAAGAGTATAGGTATATATTTGCATAGCAACAATGAGATGTGAAGTCGAGGTTATTGATTGGCTGTAAAGTACTAGTGCACCCAGACTGGACAGTTGATGAATTCAGTCAGGTAGGAGATCCTGTATTGACAGGACATGATTTGTTTGGTACAGAAGGAATTGTGTTAATGTTTACACTCGATTTGTTCGTTCCGTTCGCGGTCCGGTTCGGTGTTTAAAATATGACCGCAAATATTTTTAGTTTGAACGACTTATGACCGAATTATGAATGGAGTTTGACCGGAACGAATGGACCGGAATGAAATGAATGAACCCGAGTGTGCGAAGTTTTGGACTGCCTGCTGCGCCAGTTTACACATCGTAGTGTCATACACAGCTGAAATTATACATTGACCGAACTGCCAAGCAGGGCCATACTTCATCGAAACGATGTTTTATGCAAAAGAATTTTATTTGGGGCACAATTTTCACAAAGTAAATCTATTTTAATTCATGGTTGATCTCAGTTCATCAGATAATTGTCGAAACTCATTCCGACAAGGTGTGTCTGAAATTCTCTTTGCCTTGGCGCCATTCCTCAGTCACATGCATGGCGTAGACATGTCAATCAAAATAAAGGGGAGTAACTCATTCCAAATGTGACAGACAAGGAAGAAAAAATATGAGAATTAAATTGTTTTCATTGGAACAATTGAACGTGTTAAATTAAAGACAATCGTCACGAACGAATTACTAATTACATATGTAATAAAGGAAGTATGATTGCTAGACATAGAACATTGGTTATTGTATTCAATAACATGAATTGCAGGCAAACACCTAAAAGGTGCGTGGACCCCTCAGCCTGTTTTTTTTTCAGTCAAGTAGGATCAGGGCTGCATCTAGAGCCAATTTAGTTTCAGAAAACATATGGTTGCCCAAAACTCAAATGAAACAAAAAACGAAAGTGTTGTTGTTGTTCAATTTGAAAGGATTTCTGAAGGAAATATTCCTGGAAAAAGCTTCTGGGAGCCTCAAAAGTGATCCGGTTGCATAGCTGGGTATTGAATTTCATGTTAATAAACCTCTGTTTTGTGATCGATCACAGGCTCTTTGCGCCGAAATCCACTGTCAATAATGAATTACGAAAAGGAACTGGGAGTTTGGGATCGGAACCTGCAAAAAATCCCTGGATACCGTATATAACAGACTTCGGTTTCACGTGAGTGGTGTGATGGGATTACAGCATGCAAGAAAGTGTAGCTTTATCAGTGGCAATTTATGCATTGCACAAGTGTGATAACAAGTAAACACACTGATTGACACAGGCCCACACTTATCATTATTTTTGGGGGGGGGGGCATCAGCTCCAGGTATGCAAACTGGTTCAAAATTGCCCAGAGTCAGGCTAAAAATGGGCTCTCCTAATCACTCATTTTAAATAATTTCCAAGCTACAGTAGCATGTTTGGTGACAAAAATTGAAGCATTATGTTGTACCAGTTAAATGTGTGGACACAAATATGGTTCATGCAAAAGTTTTAGGATAAATCATATGATGTAGAATAGAATGATTTAATAGCAAAATTAAAGAAAAATGTTGTCCTTCATTCAATGAGGCTTTCTTGTATAGGGAACCTTCAAAATTCACAATGAAACATGCAACCAAGGGTTTCCGATGGGTATAGAAAACAGTGCAAAAGCTAAGTCATCAATAAATAATAATAATTTTAAAAAAAATCATTAAATCATCATAGCCATCTGAAAATCTAATCATTTCATCAGTCAACATTCAGGAAGCTCTCACCAAAGTTTTGTCAGGCCCGACTTCATAGATCTGCAGATATTCAGTGGACAAAAACATGTTGATGGGCATAGATAACAGTGCAAAAGCTGAGCCATCAATAAATAATTTAAAAAATTTTTAAAAATCATGAAATCATCATAGCTATCTGAAAATCTAATCATTTCATCAGTCAACATTCAGGAAGCTCTCACCAAAGTTTGGTCAGGCCCGACTTCATAGATCTGCAGATATGCAGCGGACAAGAACATGTTGACGGACGTACGCTAGGACGGACGGATGTACATGGCAACGACAAGACCCCACAGCCCTATGGGCTGAGGGGTAAAAAGAATAATCATAAGCCTTCTATTAGGCCAAATAAAATTAATTATATGTTTCTCAAGGTTTTTTTTTTAAAATGAGGGGGGAGGGCGATTTTTATTTTCATTTAAATTTTTTTTTTATTATATATATATATGATTTTATTTTGCGCATTCGTCTCAATAAAGTTATTAAAATGCCATTGCAGTGTCCTGTGTTCACTAACCAATACATTGTAATACCCAGGGATTCATAGAAGTCAATTTCTAAGATACCTGCACCCAACCAGTATATTTTAAATATTTTTACATTTTTAGTACATATCATACCGTAAATTTGGCTTTGGTTTTTGCATTTTATGGCAGTTTATAGTTGTCTTCAGAAATATTGAATATATGTCTCCAATTTAACAAGAAATACTGAATATTTACAGCACCAAGTTGAGTTGTTTTGTTAATTCAACAGAGGCCTAAATACTGGCTTCTCAGAATGACTTCCATACATCCGTGAATACCAGGATTTATACACCATCAAAATAAATTCAATTGTTGGTGACTCTTCAGAGTTGCTTGTATTTGATATAACAACCAGTAACTGAATACAATGCATCTTTTTACAACATTTCAATGAATAGCACTACTTCATCTTCATATGGCATGTCCCAAATACCAAGCATCACATTTTTTAACAGCAAAACACAGGTCTCGCCATAAGAACTTCAAATGCATTGGCTCTGATTGGCTCGTTTTAAGGAATGTCATTTTCAGGGATTATTTTTTTCACCAGACTAATCCTAACGTATCGGCCGAAGATTGGTACCAACTCTTTAAGATTGCCATTTCTGAGAATCTTTTCAAAGACCCCGACTTTTCCTCGGCTGATAGATATTTGTACATCGTGCGTAGGCCTATATCCGATGCTGGTCAAGTGAACATCGGGTCCAGTTCCTGCGTGAAAAAGGCTGTCAACAGTCTCCCCAACGTTTGCGTGTTCACTCACCGTGACAATAAAAACATGAGGCTGCACCTAAAAGGTGCTTTGACCCCTCAGCACAATATGTCCAGCGAATAACAGGTTGACATAAAAATCTGCTGAATTCTGTCAAATTTATTTACCCACATATGTATTAATGTTGATTCAAGAGAATACTCAACGATTAGTATTTGCTAGTACCGGCTTCAGTCATCAATCCTGTGAAGGGATATCGATCCAAGACTGTGTGGATCGATACCTCAAGAAAAGTTAGTAAAGATCTGGTGAATAGTTCTTCCATCTAAAGTTGAAGATTTCGTAATGCGACGAATCATGGAAAACTGGGTGGACATCTGCAAATTTCTTCCAAAATGTGTTGGGCAGAAAAGAATTTTCCGTTTCAATGAGATGAACATGATTTGTAGTCTGTAGTTTTGACATAGCTTTGGTGTTTTATGCTTCTGAACTAAAAAAACAAATGATTTTTGTAATGCGCACTTAAACACTTTTCGTGAATGCGGAACCCTTTTTGACAGCGCAAAAAGGAGCGCTGTGTGTGACCGTAAACGGAATAATATAAAAACGCAAACTGAATGATATTTTTGCCAAACAGAGTGCTAAAATAGGGGATATTAAACACCTTTACTAAGGCTGTATCAGTTAAGTAGTAAATAGTAATCCAGGGTCGTAATAAACTGGAATAACACGAAATAAACATAATAGTGCACATCTGTCCATAACTCTGTAAAGAAATGACGTAACACGAAATAAACATGACGGTGCACATCTCTGGGTTACTAGGGATATTCACTGTGAGTATCAGAGCTGTCAGTCAAATTGTAACTGAGATCTAGCCCGGACAAAAGTTAGTGACGGAAAATTTCAAAGGGCCATAACTCTGTACAGAAATGACGTAACACGAAATAAACATGACAGTGCACATGTCTGGGATACTAGGGATATTCACTGTGAGTATCAGAGCTGTCAGTCAAATAGTAACTGAGATCTGGCCCGGACAAAAGTTAGTGACGGAAAATTTCAAAGGGCCATAACTCTGTTAAGAAATGACGTAACAAGAAATAAACATGACAGTGCACATGTCTGGGATACTAGGGATATTCACTGTGAGTATCAGAGCTGTCAGTCAAATAGTAACTGAGATCTAGCCCGGACAAAAGTTAGTGACGAAAAATTTCAAAGGGCCATAACTCTGTAAAGAAATGACGTAACACGAAATAAACATGACAGTGCACATGTCTGGGATACTAGGGATATTCACTGTGAGTATCAGAGCTGTCGGTCAAATAGTAACTGAGATCTAGCCCGGACAAAAGTTAGTGACGCAAAATTTCAAAGGGCCATAACTCTGTAAAGAAATGGCGTAACGCGAAATAAACATGACAGTGCACATGTCTGGGATACTAGGGATATTCACTGTGAGTATCAGAGCTGTCAGTCAAATAGTAACTGAGATCTAGCCCGGACAAAAGTTAGTGACGCGAAATTTCAAAGGGCCATAACTCTGTAAAGAAATGACGTAACACGGAATAAACATGACAGTGCACATCTCTGGGATACTAGGGATATTCACTGAGTATCAGAACTGTCAGTCAAATAGTAACTGAGATCTAGCCCGGACAAAAAATTGTTGACAGACATCCGTCCGGCCGTCCGTCCGGCCGGCCGACCAGACGTACATGCCGATTGCAAGACCCCGCAGCCCGATGGGCTGAGGGGTAATAAAACTCTTAAAACTTTCCCACCACTGACTTGCAGAGAGACGTAAACACTCATATTTAATGACTGCAGTCAAAATTTGCCCAGCTGCACGGTGCCTACCACCACCACTCGCCTGCTTATCATAGACAAAAGGAAGTTGAAGGAGATGGGCGCGCAAATGCAAAGGGGCACAACTCTGATCGTGATAATATTGAAAATAACTGATTTATTTCCCCTGATATGATCAAAAATTGAAGCGGGAGTATTTTATTTTTTATTTTTATCTGAAACATGAATAAAAATCGTTGACGCGGCGGGTTTTAATTGATGCGGAAAACCTTGAGAAACATATAATTAATTTTTTTAGGCCTTAAATTGGATTTAAATAATATGGTCAATTTATTTTGCCTATCAGGAAATTACATTAATATGCCCATTGTTCATAGCATATATCGAAATATGAAAATTAAATTGTTTTCACTGGAACAATTGAACGTGTTAAAAAGACAATCATCACGAACGAATTACTAATTTCATACGTAATAAAGAAAGATTAAAGGTTTTGCATAACTTAAGGATGACCGTCAAAGTTTCCATCCAATCGGGTCCAGATTCAATAGGGTTCTGGGTCACGAGCATATGGATGTGCACAGCAAGTTTGGTGTGTCTAGGGTAAGTCGGTCTAAAGTTATCTTGGCAACAAGAAAGCTGTGATGGTTTTGCATAAATTAAGGATGGCCGCCAAAGTTTCCAACCAATCGGGACCAGATTCAATAGGGTTCTGGGTCACGAGCATATGGATGTGCACTGCACGTTTGGTGTGCCTAGGGTAAGTCATTCTAAAGATATCTTGGTAACGAGAAAGGTGTGACGGACAGACGGATGGACGTACATGACGACAATACCCTTCGGCCAAATTTTGGCCGAGGGGTAAAAAGTTTCATGATAATTTGCAAGCTGTACTAAGCACAGTTAATTGGATATAACTGGTTACAGTCAAGCATGTAACACAAAATCAGATATTATTGCACCTGAAAGGAGTGAAACTCCGTAAAATAAGGGCTGAGGCGACTACATTTCTGTTTGCTTCTAGAATACAACTATATAAACATGAATTGCAGGCAAGCACCTAAAAGGTGCGTGGACCCCTCAGCCTGTTTTTTTTTGTCAAGTAGGATCAGGGCTGAATCTAGAGCCAATTTAGTTCCGGAAAACTTACGGCAGCCCAAAACTCAAATGAAACAAAAAACGAAACTGTTGTTGTTGTTGTTCAATTTGAAAGGATTTCTGAAGGAAATACTCCTAAAAAGCTTCTGGAAGCCTCAATATTGATCCCATTGCATAGCTGGGTATTGAATTTCGTGTTAATAAACCTCTGTTTTGTGATTGATCACAGGCTCTTTGTGCCTAAATTCACAAAAAAAATTTGAACCCTCAATAATGAATTACGAAAAGGAACTGGGAGTTTGGGATCGGAACTAGCCAAAAATCCCTGGATACAGCCTTGCGGATACAGTTTGTGTGGTTTCTGTAATGTATATAATAGACTTCGTTTTCACATGAGTGGTGTGCTGGGATTACAGCATGCAAGAAAGTGTAGCTTTATCAGTGGCAATTTATGCATTGCATAAGTGTGATAACAAAGTTAATGGCACAGAATCACAATGATTGACACAAGCCCACCAATATCATTATTTGGGTGGGGTATGATGTGGATTAGAATGATTACATAGCAAAATTGAAGAAAAATGTTGTTCTTCATTTAAGGTGACGCGAAATTCAAACTAAGGCCATAAAAAGTTAATTAATTGTTTCTCAAGTGGGGTTTCAGGAGCGGGCGGGCGGTTTTTTATCTTTTTTTTTTACAAGCCGGGAAGACCATATATGTTTAAACACACAAAATGAAATATTTTATGAAATAAATGCAATTGTCACCCGGGTCTGCTGTACTCGGCTGAGGGGCGTCGTCAGTTTCTTGTACATCTATTTTATATCTAAGAAAATGGCCAAACAAATCAACTGCTTCTCCGATTGTGGCCTGAAGTGGGATGGAATCTCCGTCCTGCTTAGATTTTCCAATTGTACACGATATCGCGTCGTCGAAATCTGGGCATCGGGTGATACCGGTCACCTCGTTCAGGACCTCGATCACGGTGGCACTTGGGCTAACCTGTATAATTGTCCAGTCCTTCAGCATGTTAACCGCCCCACGTTCTCGACATTCAGCAATGTATGCTGAAACCAGCATTGTGAAAACGGATAAAAAATGCGGTAAAAATACAATCACAAATTTCATTTCATTGGACCCATTTCCGATGAATTGTTTAAACTAGGCAAAGAGCATAATGAAAAGCATAACCGACGCTGGAACCGGAGACTAGGATGAAAATATTTCTTTAATTTACAGCCTTTCGTGTTGAAATGTGCACAATTTATGACGAAGATTTTAATAAATAATGTTATGATAAATATACTATTCGCTATTTATAAAATTACGATAACGGAGAAGCGAAATTTACATAATAAAAACATACGGCAATCCGCTTCCGCTTATATTCAGGTCTGATTTTTGTATATGCGCAGTTTGGTTTGAAACTGGAACGAGTTCGCGCAACTGCCGGTTGTAAACTATTTTGTGATCGATACGATCATGGCGATGACATCTCTGTACGTATTAAAGCATTTTTCTTTTTCACAAACATAGTAAAACACCATTTTTGGGAAACGAATAGACATTACAACGAATAAACACAGTTTACAAGCACATTTACACATGCAATAAAAAGAATGGGAGCGGACAGTATGCCAGGGATGCGGCGGATTTTTTTATTTTTTTTCAAAAAGTGAAAAAAAAGTGCCCAGCGGGAGAGAAATCGAGGATGCGGCGCCACTTGAGAAACAATTAATTAACTTTTTATGGCCTAACAGGGGTTCGATACTGCAGGGGATTCCCCTGCCAGTTATTTCATATTATACTTCTGAAATAAAATATGGTTTGTGCAAAAGCTTTCCGATAAATCGATGTAGCAAAATTGAAGAAAAATATTCTTCATTTAAGGCGACGCGAACTCCAAACTTAACAGGGGTTCGATGCTGCGAGAAGCCCGAGCCGGTTATTTCCTCTTGTACTTCTGAAATAAAATAATGTCCCCAACCTGTTAGTTATTGCTATAAAGGAAAACAATTTAGGTGATTTTGCATGTGTGTGTGAAAAAACAATGTACACTGCATCTCATACATATTACAAGAAGCTGAGAAGCTGTAGATAGGAAAAAGTCCAATAACATTTAGTGCCCCAAGGGTGGGGAAATCCTTCCGACGGTAGTGCATAGGTTGAACAAGTGTAGCATGTAAGCTCCCAGATGAATGGGAAGGGGAATAAATGGAAATAAATTGAATCTTGAATGGACCAGGCTTTCTTGTATCAGGGAACCTTCAAAAGTCACAATGAAACATGCAACAAAGGGTTCCCGATGGGCATAGATAACAGTGCAAAAGATAAGCCATCAATAAATAATAAAATAAAAAATAATTAAAAATCATGAAATCATCATAGCCATCTGAAAATCTAATCATTTCATCAGTGAACATTCAGGAAGCTCTCGCCAAAGTTTGGTCAGGCCCGACTTGATAGATCTGCAGATATTCAGCGGACAAGAACATGTTGATGGGCATAGTTAACAGTGCAAAAGCTGAGCCATCAATAAATAATGAAAAAAAAAATAAAAAATCATGAAATCATCATAGCCATCTGAAAATCTAATCATTTCATCAGTCAACATTCAGGAAGCTCTCACCAAAGTTTGGTCAAGTCCGACTTCATAGATCTGTAGATATTCAGCGGACAAGAACATGTTGACGGACGGACGGACGACTGGACGGACGGACGGACGTACGTACGTACGTACATGGCAGCGACAAGACCCCGCAGCCCTATGGGCTGAGGGGTAATAAGTTTCCAAAATGTAGTAGCTGTATCAAACACAGTTCTGCAGATAAAGTTGATTACATTCAATCACAAAATAAGAAATTAATACATCTGTAAAGGGGCATAACTCTGTAAAATATGAGCCGAGCGAAGCCATTTTCGATAGGCGTCTGACTTATAAATAGATAAAAAAGTTCCCAAAATTTGGTCACTGTATCTCGAGCAGTTTTGCCTTAAATGTGGACATACGTGACGACGAAAAATGGACATTTCTCATGGCAGATTGCAATACAAATCCCATGCCTGCAGCCTCATTCAGAGAATATCACATTCATTAACTAGAGCATCCAGGTTTAGTCTATCGGACATACCTTGACTTCTTCCATGGTCAAATGGCCATAGTTTCTGTAGACGGTGTAAAATGATGGAATTTCTTTCCTAGAATATAAAGAGAGCCATAAATATTACACTGCATGATAAAGCAAATAATGTATGATTTTATGATCCTGCTATAGTTAGTTTCACTACTTTGCAGGGCTTGTTTTTCCATGAGAATCCAGGAATCCGATTCCCGTCAACACTCCCGCAAAATAATTTGCGGGAATCCAACAGATTTCCGTAAAATATTAGCGATCTGTATAGAAATGATAGCATTGGATTCCCGTGGATTCCCATAGAGCTGGGTTGCAAGAATATATTTGAATTTCCGTGAATTCTGAGGGAAAACAAGGCCTGCTTTATTGCTACTAAAGCAGAAAATAACTGCATTGACCTGACCCTCGAGTTGCAGCTCTGGCATGAAGCCTATGGCATTTTGTTTTTAACAAAAACATATGTCTCCCCCAACCTCCCACCTTGCCTTGAGAGGGCACAGTATTTATGGGAAGATGCTATAAAATGAATGTGAAAATAAATATCCAAAACACAGCTACACATCTGAAAATACTGAACGTAGATGCTGACGAAAAGACCCTGCAGCCTGGTATTCCGAGGGGTAGATTATGAACTTGAATAAAGCTTCCATCCAATTTTGGTGAAATTCTGCCCATTCGTTATCTTGCAGACAAGGCCTGCAAATACATTTTCAAGTAGATGGACAGACACCAGACAAGGAAAGAAGCATGCACACCAAAACCTGATCCGATGAGGCCATTCCTATGAAGGTTCCATCCAAGTTTGGTGAAATTCCGTAAAGTAGTTCTCCAGATATCTTGCAGATAAGGCCTGTATATACATGTACAAGCAGACAGAAGGATGGACACACACTGGACAAGGATGCAAGCATGCACACATACCAACCCTAATCAGATGAGGAGGCCATCCCAATGAAACTTCCATCCAAGTTTGGTGAATACCGTCCAGTAGTTCTCTAGATAAGGGAGCACAGACAGACAGACTGACAGAGACATAATTTAAATTTGAATGTGTTACTATTACATAAAATCCATGTGTGCATCGTGGAAAACCTACAAATATACTACAAACAGGCTCTATATATTGCTGGTAAATATGGAGAGACTTGCCTCTTGTCTGTTTTCTTTAGGGTATTGGCATCAAACTTGACATCACGAAGTATGATGTCATATAGGAGTTTACCAAGCTGAAATGGAAAACAGATGTTACAGCAAGAGAGTCAAACAGGAAAATAGACAATCATTACAGCTCAACATCACAGGATTACAATAACCAGAGAAATTAGTCTGGCAAATGACCCATTTTCTGTTCAAAAATTGAAGAAAATCAATCAAATAGTACTCAAAGTTTTGATGTCTGGATCATCAATGAGTGTGTACAGTTCGCAAGGAAGTGATTTGTTTTAATTGACCTTAATTTAAGGATGTCCGCTGGTGGTAAATCAAACTAATTAACTTTTTCTTTTTGAGTAATGTATGTTGTTGCATTCATAATTGTGTAATACGAGGAAAAACAAAGAAATTATAGGTTTGTTCGAATTTTTGTTAGCTGTAGACACTGTTAAATGGACTTACCCATGCCCCATTTGATAACCCAGAAAACATAGGCATAGCTCTGATTTTGAAACATATGACAAAAATCATAAAAACAGTATTTAACTTTTTCTTATATTCTGTTTGAAGATTATCACAATGTCTATCAAAATTTATCAAATTGGATGAATGTTGCTATGCAAAATTCTTGACTAGAAGACTTTTAACGAGGTTTCAGAGAATTTGAAAATAAAATGTCATTTCCCTTACATTTCAACAATGGGGTAGCCCAAGCATTCAACGGGTCATATTCCATGTAAGAATCAGGAAACAATGCATACAATAGCCAAGTCTGGAAACAACAATGTGTCTAGACCTGTGTCTTTTCAACCACACAGAGACTCAGGCAATGGCTCCCTACATGAAGTATCTACCCATTCAACATTCAATATAAAGGAGGTCACCGGGCTTAATTTTGCATATTCTAGGAATGTATGTTGTCTACTATGATGGTTTAACCCTACTCTGATATATTGGATTAGATAGGATTTCTATGCAAAATGCCTATCTTTTCATGGAGAAAAACATGTTTTCTAAGGAGTTAAAATTTCGAAGTCTGCAAAATGCCTCAATAGTTTTCTGGAATAAATGCTGAATCAGGCTTCTGAGTTCTCTTGAAGACCGTAGGATGGCAACATGGAAAACCATGGTCAGGAGGCCAAATCACCCAGATTTTGCTACGTCAGTTTGCCAATGTTATTCAGTGAGGTTGTATTACCTCAAAAATTTTGAAAACACATTATCCAATTCAAAAATCCTTTCACTGTTCTCTTGAAAGCTTACATTTTTATTTTCCATTAAATTTACCTTAAAGTGTAAACCTCTGAAAAAAAAGAAGTTATTCCCTTGCTTACATGTACATTTATGTAATATCATATAAATACAGGTTGGTCCATATAACAATTTTTTTTCGTCGTTGGAGCAACCACGCCATGAGAAAATAGTGTGTGATTGTCAACAGGACACCTGCATGCCAGTGAGACTGGTATAAACATGGCAAACACAACACACCTCAGGTCAACATTGGGACACCCTACTGTAGTGATCTTGCAGAATGTGACTGTCAGAATCGTGAGTGACAGCTAGTGTCTTTCACCACAGCATAATGATAGACAAAAATCAAATGAACCAGACCCAATTACCTAAAATTAGTCTTGTAACCTCACTGCACTTTTGCACCGATAGTAGGCTAGAGAAAAAATTCTCAAAAATACAGTAGATATTAAAGACTCACCGCACTCATCACATGGACTGGCCATAGCTTGTTCTCTTGATCCTGGACAAAAAAATATAGTTTACACTTTTGCAGAATGATCACTGGTTTGTTTGAATAAACATATTTCTCCCGTGTTCACAGGTCCGCCACGAGTCTAGAAACCTTTTTCATAAATGACAAACGAAAATCTAAGGGACTGTTTCTGAAATGGTTCAGTGTTCTTCATTTTTTCAAGGAACCACCAAAGAATATAAAAAAAATCTTTTTGGTAATTTGGTTATGCAAGGATATCTAGCCCTGGACTAATTATTTTTGCTTCCAATTCATACTGTATTGCATTCACAGTAGACACAAGAAAACTTATTGATGCAGATGCATCAATGCCGGCGGAAACGTTTGTAGCTTATAATCTGCGTATTACAAGCCGAATACGTGTGCAGCTGCTGAATATAGGTCACGATGCACCATTATGGTTAAAAAAAAAACGTCGATTTGTTTGTTTGGTTTGACTAATGTAGTTCGCGCAAGGACCCATCTGGAAAGTGTGGGGTTAGCTGGAAGTTAAGTGCTTGCTGGCAAAATGTGCACATGAACTGCATGTCCAACTAAGACTTTGAACGTAATATTCTCTGGTTGACGTATTAAGTCACTTCATATAGCCTGATGTAAGAGTTCGCGCTGTGGCATTATATGGGACCCATCATCAAGCCACTATTTCTTTATTGATGTGTGTCATTGTAAATTAAGCCTAGATCGACTTTCTCTACACATCAATCCGATCCGCGTGTTTTACTGTTTCGAGTTTTTAGTAACTCGCAGTTCAATCTCCAACATTTTGCTGCAAAGGTGAATAACCTGATCATGTATGGTCATCGTTTTGGTCTCTCAGCCACAATAAAATAGTACTAAAGGACATTTATTCGATGAATTCATTATAACACAATTAATATTAATGTGTTAACCACGAACGGGTGATAAAATCCTGTCGTTTTACGATATGAAACTAGTTGGATCACTCCACAGCACGTCTGTGAAGTATGGCTCGAGAAAAAACCTGTCACTCGTCCAATATCAAGATGGCCGCTCCCATGTTTACTGAATTCAGATATCCGGCGGCGCTGCGCCGCCGGAAATAAGAATATTCTGTCAAACAAGGGTTGAAGTTGGCATCCTCTTAGGAGTGTAAGAGAATTTAACAAGATCTAAATTTGGCTTCAATGTATGCATAACAACCAGATTTAATTTTGGAGTGTAACAATGGCAGCTTCCCACCATAGACTTAAAGTTAATCCCTGGGCATTGCTGTCTTGCCCAGGGGTCGGCAACACTGGTGCACAGCAGGTGGGCCAACGTGAGTGTTCTCTTGGTCTCTCCCCTATGTTTATAACATGGAGCGGGTTTTTGAACTGTTGATAACTGGCATAAGTATGACAATGCGGATAAAATTTTCCCACCATTCCAAGAAAGGACCAACAGGCTTATATTTATGATAAACCTGGTATAAACCTCAGGTCAAAAATATACCAGTTATCAGTTTAATACAAAGCTGCAAATCTGAAAACCCTGCAGCTCTGGGTGCCAGTCATTCATAATGTATTCAATTTGAACCATACTACTTTGAGGACGTCAGGAACACCAAGCAGTCAAGTGGCAAATATACAGATTATCAAAAATGTTGCAATTAGAAATGGCCCCACAGAGAAACTGGCAGTCATTACTTGTCTATTGATGTACCGATGATGTATACCAAGTATCATACTGAATAGTTGAACAGTATCGAGCTTAAAGATCCTCAATGATTTTACATATTAAATTAAAAACGGCTGCCAAGGTTTCCGTCCAATCAGAGAAAACGGTTCTGTCATTTAGTTTTAGTCTCTTGATGTATTGAGGATGTATACAAAGTCTTGCATCAAACACTTGAACAGTACCAGAGGTATAGATTTTGCATAAATTAAAGATGGCAATCACGTTTTCCACCTGATCAGAGAAACTGGTTGTCATTAATTGTTGATGTGTCGATGATTTATAGTTTCATGTGAGTCACTAAAAGGGTATCAGATATAGATCAATAATGATTGTATAAATTTCCCAATCAGAGAAACCAGTTCTGTCATTCATTGTATCAAAGTCTCTTGATGCATCGATGATGTGTACCAAATTTTACATTGAGCACTTGAATGGTATCAGAGCTAGAGATCATTAATGATTTTGCATAAATTAAAGATGGTCGCCCATCCTTCCAACACACAGAGGAACTAATGTGGTTATTCATTGCAAGTCTCTTGATACATGTAGATCGATGCTGTACACCAAGTTTCGTATAGAACAATACATTGTATCAGATATACATCATTAAAGATTTTGCATAAATTAAAGATGGCCGCCAAGATTTCTGCCCAATCAGAGAAACCAGTTCTGTCATTCATCGTAAGCCTCTTGACGCATCGATGATGTATAGCAAATTTTATATCGAGCACTTGAACAGTATCCGAGATAGAGATCAGTAATGATTTTGCATAAATTCAAGATGGCCACCCATCCTTCCTGCCACTCAGAGGAACTGATGTGGTTATTCATTGCAAGTCTCTTGATACATCGATGCTGTATACCAAGTTTGGTATAGAACTCTTAAATGGTGTCAGAGATACATCATTAAAGATTTTGCATAAATTGAAGATGGCCGCCAAGGTTTTCACCCTATCAGAGAAACTGGTTTGGTCATTCCTTTGAAGTTTCTTGAAGTATCGATGCTCTATGCCAAGTTTCACACTAAACAGAGAAATGGTTTCCGAGATACAAAGATTAATCGTTTCGCATATATTAAAGATGGCCACCAATGCACAATTAGAGAATCACATATCGAAATTGAAAAAGTAAATTTTATGTTATTAAAGCTAGAACTTACCTCACTTCCACTTATTGCACTCTGTGTCCTCACTGGGTCTATCACTAAAGGAATCTAAAAATAACACAGATCCCAGCCTGCAGGTGTTCTGAGTACAGAGTTTAAGTTGTGTTTTCAGAGGGGAAGGCAGGTGGGCATCACTGGAAGTGAGGTAAGTTTTAGCTTAATAACATGAAATTTACTTGTAAAATTTTCAAGTTATTTGCGCAGTAAAACTTACCTCACTTCCACTTATGACACAGAATGCCACAAAGGAGGATGGTGGGCAAACAACGCAATGTGGAAAGTGACTATTAAAGTGAGCAGAGTGACCTGTCAGAATAGAAATCAAATATCTTCTACCTTTCACTGAGGATCCGTGAAATCATACAACAGTAGTAACATTATGTTAATCCCTTGTGGTTTATAACAACCACTGTCGCTACTAGGATGAGTAGCACACACCCATCCCCTTTTTTTCCGAAAGGGAATGAGAGGAAATGCCACTCACCGTTAAAAGCAGGTGGAAATCTGTCGTCCACCCCTTTTATCTTGCTGGCCTCGGTCCCATGATTACCCACTGTGATGTAACTAGGGGCCCAATGGAGTGGAGGTCGTCACATGCTAGCGTCATGTCACAGAGGTAGAAGGAGAAGAATGTCGTATTTGACCTCCAGTAGCACGCCCTCATAACATCCGTGACCGATCTATTAGTCCACAGAGGCCATGATGCTGCAAGTGCTCTAATTTCGTGACCCGAGACGTGAACAAGCACGGCTTGCCTATCTGTAGCTGTGGAGTACGCTAGGGCCATCCTTAAAAATAAGTTTGTTGCGCGTAACTCGACCGACTGTCCAAAAATCCGCCGACTGGAAACTTTTTTCGCCGATTTTCCGACCGGTCATCTTTTTATTTTATTTTGCAATGTCAGAATTATCTCCCCTATCTCCTCGCTCGTGTAAACGTATGTAAAACGTTCGCCTAGCAAAAGCAAGCAGGATTTCACTCTCCAGTAGTCGCGATGTGAGCTTATGTCGCACGTTTTGAAGGCATATCCTCCATGGCCCAGTCCGTAGGGGAATGCAGTTTTCGTCGACCACGTGTATATGGCGGGAAGTTCCCCCTTCTGTTTTGTGTTTGGGTTTGGACGAGAGGACAATAAACACATCGAGAGGCAACAGCAACACAGGATGGGAAAAATATTTCAAAACGGTTGGTTATTAAAACCTGCCATAAAGAGCTCTGTCGCGAATCGACTTGGAACGTAGACATGTTTAGGACTGTCACCATGCACCACGTGGGTCCGTACACCCACAGATTCTGAGACTGACGATGTTACAACAACAACGATGTTTGGATTTCTACTTTTATCCGAGAAGACTTCAGTGTGCCTAAATGCAGAAAATCTATACTGCTTTGTTGTTTAACGGAAACTTTATAACCCTCTATGTCGATGAAGCCATGGATATAGTGTCGGTGGCTTCAGCGGTCTTGACAAATTAGATGGTGCCGTCAGCTTAATTTTGACGTTCCGATGTCGGCATCAAATACGCTTGTCAGAATTCCACCTCGGACTAAATTCCACGAAAAGACACAGGTTAGAAACTTAGTATTTGCCTCATTGTTGTCAGTAAATTAAATTACGATGTATTTCTAATCTGAATAAAGGAAGTACCTAAGTATTCAATAAAAGCACACCATAAATTTGCGACGAGGAAGGGCAGTAATGATGTTAATGATTAATTTGAGGTAATTTTCTCAACTCCAAATGGTATAATGAACAACCTTCTGTATAACACTGAGAGGATTTTTTTCTTTCCTGTCACAATTTTGGCAAAAGTTTGTCTGGTAGTGGTATATATATATTTTTTTTTGACCAGCTAGTCACTAGTCATTGTCAAGTCATTGTCAAGAATGTGTTCAAGGATGTCGATGTCTTCTAAGAAATAAAACAGGTACACAAGCCTGAATTTAAGAATATCTTGCTTTATACCTTGAAGATAACTAGTTTTCTATACTGAAATAATTTTGCTGCCAGACAAAAAGAATATTTCAAATGACCTGCTTAGTATCTGAACTAAATCACACTAACCTCTTCCAGCCTCCCCAAAAGGAAAACCTGATCTAAAAAAAAAAAAAAAAATTACCTACCTACCGACCCAACTTCCTGAGGTAGGGTCGGGTTACAGCCAACAAACATATTTTTAAGGATGGCCTAGTCGAATGATATTTTTGAGCCAACTGTAAATAGTATTTTTGCTAATTTCTTGTTTAGCTTTAGGATCAAAAGGGATAAACAATTGCCTCCTGCCCACCCTCAGATCTACAGTACGATTTATATAACACGCAAGTGCACAAATCGGACACATAACTATGTCAGATTCCAGACCTGATGAATAGAAATCAGATAAGGCAGAGAGATAACTTGATTCTTGGCCACAAACTCAGGAAAGGTTGATAGTACTGCGCATCGCCAATTCCTGGAATATATGTCTGATGTTCCTGTGATCGAGCGCATGGAGCTCTGACATACGTGCTGCTGACGCAAGTGCCATCAAGAATAAGGTTTTGTATGAAAGCATCTTCAGATCAATAGTATTGATTGGCTTCTAAGGTGCCTTCCCCAACTTACAAAGTACAAGGGCTAGGTTCCACTTTGGGAACTTGTGGGTGACTGACTGATTCTCAAGTTTAATCGACTTATTGAGCACAGTCCAATTCGAATCAGTCGAAGGATTGATCCCAGAACCCAGAAGAATAGGCTGAGCGACAGCTGCTTTGTAACCTTCTACTGTTGATGGTACCAAGCCCCTATCCCTGAATAGGTACAGTATGAAATCTGCCAGTTGGGGAATAGTGGCTCTGGATGGATGGATATCCCTCTCTCCACACCAAACAATGAAGACTGCCCATTTTGATTGGTAAACTGTGGAGGAGGAGGGCCTGATTGATTGTACCATTCGGCGCCCAACTTTCATAGAAAATCCTGCCTAAGCAAGGTGTCCTCTGAGCACTTGCACACATGATAGTGGAACAGTCTCGGGTGGCTGTGGAATGTCGACGACCCAGGTTGACGCAATAGGTTGCGCCAAAGCAGAATTATTCTTGGTACATCCACCAGAAGATCCAAAAGGTCCGGGAATCACTGCCTTGCTGGCCACCACGGAACGATTCTTCTGTAGTACCGTCTCAAGGATTGCTGGGGAGTGGAAACGCATATGCTAGTCCTGCGATAGAGCGTCCACAGCATATGCTGCCGGATCTGGAACCGGAGACATGATCAGTGGTAGTTGGTTGTTGCGCAGTGTGGCTCCCCAACCTTCCACAAATGCATCCATGTACAGATGATGTGTCAGATGTAACGGAAGTAGATGGATCCAGCCACCATTGTTTGACAAGAGGCATGCATTTATTTGGTCTTGTTAAGCATTACCAAAAGTGACTGGTATTCATGGATTCAGCTGCTTTTCGACCGATTGCTGATTGAAGCAAATCATTAAGGGACGAAGCTGCAGTCGACCTCATGGTGTTACGTCCTGTGATGACATCAAGTGGTAGACTATCGCAGCGAAGTGTAGAGCCCTGGCTTGAGATAACTTGAGAAACTGTGGTATCTGTTTTGTTATCTTTTGCCAACAACCTTCTGGAGGTTTGGCGAGAGCTAGTAGCATATCGTAGTTCACCCCCAGAAATTTGCGCCTTTGCGACGGAGTCAGTTCTGGTTTCTCTTCGTGTGGGAGGTAACCCAGAGATATCAGTATCCTTAGGACAAACTGCATGTCCCGGATTAACTGCTCTTTGCAGGCATTCCTTAACAGACAGTCATCGATATAACAGCGGTACTTTATACCTAGACTGTGCAGGAATACTGCCACTGGTGTAAACACTCGCAGTCAACACCCAGGGGGAAGTTGAAAGGCCGAACGGAAGTACTTGAATGGAAGCGTCATTTCCCGATCGTGAATCTTAAGTACTTTCTGTCCGCTGGATGTATCGGGATATGCAGGTATGCATCCCTTAAATCCAGGGAGGTCAGCGATTCCCCCTGCTTGAGTACTGACCAGATGGACTGGAAGGACACCACGTGGAAGTGTGGCGGTGGAGTAAGGTAATCCTTGTTGAGGCGTTTGAGGTTGATGACCATACGCATCTCGGACGTGTCTTTCTTGGGGACCAGAAAGACCGGCGAATAGAACCCGCGAGTTTTGTCGTAAACGGAAAGTTCTATGACAGCCGCTTGCTCTTTCAGCTTGCCCACAGAAGATTGTATGGCTGATAGATGACCACTCGCAAAGGGATGCGAGACGGTAGGGGAATCGCAGTCAATGGTGGAATGGTGTCGAACGATAGGTGGGAAGTCGCATACAGAATGGATAGCAGTTGAGGCCAGAAGTGTCTGTACTGACCTCACAACACAGGCCGACTCTCTCGATTCCGTCTCGATATCTCCCGCATGTGGGCCCGGAAGCGGAACATTTGGGATTAAGCCATAGATGCCAGCAATTAAGTGATAGTATTTGTGTGCATTCGGATCAACATCGGTAGGTTCATTATATTCTGAACCTCCGTATTGATCCCTATCCACCTCCATATCCTCCCGGGCTTCCTGCCAGTGGGGACTCTTGGAGGGGAAAGCCCCCTGTCAAATTAGTTTTCGGTTGGTTAGGCTGGGCAGTTGATACCGGAAGCGGTGTAGTACCGACCGGGAATCGACTGGTCATAACCTCTCACAGTTCTTTCATTTCCTGTTTCTGCTGTTCCATCCCCGCAAGGATAGCAGCAAGAATAGGATAAGAAACTTTAGAGTGAACCGGAAGAAAGGCCTGATGGGGTGTGTTCGATGGCCTCACGCTTGGCCATTGTAAGGGTCGGTGAACTGGCATATGTCGTCTGAAACTGGAAGCACGGACAGGAGGGAGCGTCGCCCATAACAGACTCGGACCAGAATCATGTACACCACCGGAAGTCGATAATTGGCCAAGCCATGCAAGGGCTGGTATGTTTTCGCAACCGGATGCCGATAGACTTGGCCTGGTTGTAAAGAGTCTTGATACTGCGTTACAGGGCTAGGCATAGCACTAGGCATATTTACGGTACTAGCATACATACCTGCCTGTTGTTGTTGCGGGAACCTCAATCTCTGGTGGCTCAGAAGGCTCGTAGTCACAGTCTCGACAAGTGCACCAGAGAAACCTGAAGTAGCTCGGAAAATGACAGACTGACCAGTGATCCCTATATTAGTATGTGTTAGCAGGGACCGATCGGACAATCCAGGCCTCAACCAGGTTGAGGAAGGCATTCTCACAAGCCCAGGACCGAATAAAAACTTGGCCGTCGACGCTTAAGTAGATTTGTATAGGTTTTCATAATCATAAGCTAACCCCGACTGAGCTATCAAGGTCAACTGGCTCTCTGACACCGAGCCTGGTCCCGTCTCTGATTTCCCGTCGTCGTACACAGGAGTCTTGGAAAGGGAAAGTTTGACATCCACCTTCATCATGTTGCCGGAACTGACATTTTCAAGAGTTCCATCCAACAGTACCATTTTAGTCAGTCTCTTACCTGTAAGACCTTTCATGGAGTCTGAAAATGAAGAAACTGGGTCGGGGAAACCAATGGTTTAAATCAATAAATCTTAACAAATCCCCTCAGCTACCGGATCAGTATGCCTCGTAGCCTCCTCAATTTCTACATTAGAATGGGGAGACGTAGCTACACACATCTACTGGCCAGCGAAAGCTGGAGAAACCGGAGGGGTTTCTACGCCTGCCAGTGTCCCATTTAGATAGGTTTGGGGGTGAGTGAGTAGGATTTAACGTCGTTTTCAACATTGTTTCAGTCATATCACGACGGTGCCTACATGTGCCAGAACACGAGAGTGTCCACAGTTCCTATTATTCTGGACACTGATCAGCCCAGCCAGTACAGCACCCGGTCATCCATCCAAGTATTGACCGAGCTCAACGCTGCTTAACTTCGGTGATCTGACGAGAACCGGTGTGCCCAACGTGATGTGCCGTACCTTAGATAGGTTTGGAATAAACCTGGGGCCCATTATAGGCATTCCTCACAAGCACTATCCCAAATGCACACGACCCCATGTCGGCAGCTTGGACAAGTAGAATGAAGGTCAAACCATGGCTTCACTTGATCACATGAGATGCAGGACATTTGAGACATTTGAGGCTTAACCCTAAGCCGGGGGGCGGAAAGTGCTCTCCCTAGTGAACTTTTCTCTGCTGCTCCGAAACGACAAAACCGAGGAGGCTGAAACTTGTTGACTTTAAAGCTTATCTTATTGGGGTCATTTTGAGCCGATTGTCATATACCCCCGGGCAGAGGATCATGGGTAAATTTAAAATGGCGGCCATGTGGTATCTGCGAAAGTCGTGTTTTTCAATCTTTTCTCTCCATTTCCTCACATTTCCCTTGCCTAAAAGGCCTTGAAAGCTTTTTGCAAAACTAATTATTCTATATTTTATTTGATTTTTTTCGGGAGAAAAATCGGAAAAATAAAAATTTCGAAAAATCGATCCCAAAAAGGCCTAAAAATGGCTTCCGAGAAGATGACGTCACTGTGACGTCATCATGGTGGCCATCTTGGATTTTTTTTACATTTTCCGGTAGAGCTTGAACCCAAGATACTGTGTGGTAAGTTTCAGCACTCTAGCAGCCTTAGTGGTAGAGAAAATATATAAGGGAGGGGGGGGGGGGGGGCACTTTACCAAATTAGAAGTGTCTAGCTGTAGCAGTTCGGCTTCTAGAGTATTAACATAGTTATATGGATAGTTTTTGTTATGTTGCCAGGGAACCATAGAAATCATCGAAATGTACCCAATTTAAACAGATGTGGCAATTAACACACAAATGCTGTACACCAAATTTGATGTTTGAGCTGCAACAAGTCTTCTTCCAGAGTGCTAACGTCATTATATAGATGTTTTCCATTTGTGCCATGAAAACCACAAAAGCATCAAAGTGTACCCAATTGTGCATTGAAACACAACAATGTTGCATACCAAAATTGAAGTCTCCAGCTGCAACAGTTCGGCTTCTAGCGAGTCAACATAATTATATGGATATTTTACATTTAGTTGCCATGGGAACCACAAAAAAACAAAAAAAATTATATCCAATTTGAATAGGCTTGTGCTTTGCCACACAGCAATGTTGCCCACCAAATTTGAAATCTCCAGCTGCAATGATCCGGCTTGCAGAGCGTTAACATCGTTACATGGCAACAAGGCTGTATACCAAAATTGAAGTCTCTAGATGGAACGGTTCAGCTTCTAGATCGTTAAGGTCAAATTCGGACGGACAGACGGACAAAGCGATCGCTATATGCATTGAAGGGCGGGGGCATAACAAACTTGAAACACCCAAATATCACGTGTGGAAATGGCGAAGGCCGTGCGCTGCTGACCCATGATGTCAGAGTCTGATTACGATCGTTCGTAGTGAGCAATCATAGCGACTGTTCTTGGTGACATTTCCATTGTAACGTCAACAATGTCACGAAGCTAAAACCTAATGCCTTTGACAAGGTCATGATGATGTTATCATACCCAATTGTTGTTCACCGTACATCAGAATAGGATGTCCGCCTCAACTGAGTATTCGATATTATACACCAGACACTGCCTTTTGAGGCGGGCGATGGCGCGCGCGCACCATGACGCGCCTAAATTCAAAATAAGGTACGCTAAATTCCGCGCACCTCGTTAAATACCTACGCAGTTTATTTATTATGTCCACTGTTGTCAAAATCCTCAAATAGCCGCTGCCGAGAACCGCGAACTGAAACAGGAAGTTGAAATCGAGAGACAGGAAGTTGAAACCGAGAGCCATATTTATCAGTCAATTTGATTGGCTCACAGGAAAATGGCAACCTAGCAGTGACCAATGCAGATACTCGTCTCTTCCCGCATCCCTCTATGACGGTTTTGCCCATGCGGTTTTTTCCTCCCGTACTACAGCAAATTTTGAACTTTCTCAGGTCGCGACGACGTTCTATTAATCATGGAGAAGGAATCTAAAAGAACTGTTAACGTCAGTACGATAATGAAGTGGAATACTGTTGACTTAATTCGATTCCAGTCAACCGATGACGGTAAAGTGGCCCTAGTTTGGTGCGCGATGTGCGCCAAACAGCGACAAACTTTATACAGACCCCCATTTTCGTGGGCAAGCGGCGACCGTAATATTTGAAGTGAGTTGTACTGTTCAGTGTTAATTGAGCCGGTGTGAAGTTGAAGTTAATAAAACATTTCTTCAAGAAAAATGCTACATGTACTTGTTTAAATTTTCCTTACATTGATTAGCCAGAGCCCTAGCTGTCAATGGTAAAACCATCTGAAACCTCGAGATATAAGGACATTATTATTAAATTTCTCTATATATTCATCTGTACTTGGATCCCTGAACCACAAGGTGGTGGATCTTGTATGAATAGAAACGGTATTTGATTAGCCTTCACTTGGATCGCCTTAATAATTTTAGGAGAGCTATTTAAAGCTCCTGTATGGCTCCCCTTACCAAATTCAGGTACACCATTTCCAGCTCGCCTGCAATTTTCAAAAGTCAGTGTCTGATACACCGTGATCGAAATCAGACTCGCGTCATGGGTCCAAGGTTATGGTTTCAATATGTTTTTTTACTATTTTTTATTGTGTTATAAAATCGAAATTTATGTCATTTTTTGTAGAAAAAAAAAAATTCAACTTGTTCTTTACACAGCTTCTCTGTATGATTTCATGCAAAGTGTGCAGGGGCTATCTGGTCAAACCTCTAATGTCAGGATCACGAAACTTTGATTTTGACAAGTACATATTAACAGTTACCAGTGAAGGTCCGTCTGGTGCTTGGTTACACAAATCCTGCCAGCAAAGACGATGGTTACTGTATCCCATGTCGTCACTGCTGTAGTGCTCGGCGTACTTCTTGTACACCTTCAAAATCTGTGGAAAAAAAACAAATCATGACACAGTGCTGCAGAGACAAGTATTCAGTTTCATTTCTATTTTAAGGGTCACATCCATTCAATCTGTATGGTTTCTCAATAGTGAACCGAATAATACCAATAAATATCTAATCTGGAATGGTCTCAGTTTATATCTATCTGTTTATTGCCAGCCCGTTATATACCATCTTGATCCTTAATGAAATCACTTTGAGATTTTAATACGAAGCTGCGCATCTGAAAACCCCTCGGCTCTGGGCGCCAGCCATTCATAATGTATTCAATATGAACCAAAATTCAGGAACACCAAGCAGTCAAGTGACAAATATACAGATTCTGAAAAATTTTGCAATTAGAAATGGCCTCTAAGGTTTCCGTCCAATCAGAGAAACTGGTATTCATTACATAAGTCTCTTGATGCATCAATGACAGAGATAGAGATCATTAATGATTTTGCATAAATTAAAGATGGCCGCCCATCCTTCCCACCACTCAAAGGAACTGATGTGGTTATATTCATTGCAAGTCTCTTGATACATCGATGCTGTATACCAAGTTTCATATAGAACACTGAAATGGTATCAAAGATATACATCATTACAGATTTTGCATAAATTAAAGATGGCCACCAAGATTTCCGGCCAATCAAAAAAAACAGAACTGCCATTTATCGTAAATCTATTGATGCATCGATGATGTATACCAAATTTTACACCGAGCACTTTAACGGTATCAGAGATAGAGATCATTAATGATTTCGCATAAATTAAAGATGGCCGCCCATCCTTTCCGCCACTCAGAGGAACTGATGTGGTTATACATTGCAGGTCTCTTGATACATCGATGCTGTATACCAAGTTTCGCATAGAACACTTGAATGGTATCAGAGATATATATCATTAAAGATTTTGCATCAATTAAAGATGGCCGCCAAGATTTCCACCGAATCAGGGAAACTGATTTGGTCATTCCTTTGAAGTTTCTTGATGCATCGATGATCTATACCAAGTTTCACACTGAACAGTGAAATGGTACCTGAGATACACAAGATTAATGGTTTCGCATAAATTAAATATGGCCACCAAAGTTTTCAACCAATCGGGTCCAGATTCAATAGGGTTCTGGGTCATGAGCATATGGATGTGCAGTGCAAGTTTGGTGTGCCTAGGGTAAGTCGTTCTAAAGATATCTTGGTAACGAGAAAGGTGTGATGGTTTCGCATAAATTAAAGATGGTCGCCAAAGTTTCCAACCAATCGGGTCCAGATTCAATAGGGTTCTGGATCACCAGCATATGGATGTCCACTGCAAGTTTGGTGTGCCTACGGTAAGTCGTTCTAAAGATATCTTGGTAACGAGAAAGGTGTGACGGACAGACGGACAGACGGACAGACAGACAGACGGACGTACATGACGACGACAATACCCTTCGGCCAAAATTTGGCCGAGGGGTAAAAACAAATTTCATATCAATCACAAAAATTGGGACATTCCCATCAATCAAACTTAAAAAAACTTGCAAAAATAGTGCCCTTCCAGTTTCAGTCTTGAAATTTATCCCCACCATGTTACTTCATTTTATAAATGATAATATAATTTACAGACCAGCAGTAAGGTTAAGAAATATGGAACAAAATGACAGAGCACCATGTAGCAAAGCTGTCCTGATGTCTCAACATCTGGTTTGATATATTGTTATGATGCTGTACATTAGCCCTCCTTTGATTTGTTTTCTCAATTGTAGTTCATTTTGTTTTGTTGTGATGTTGCTTTGATAAAGTACTCTGTGACCTGGGGGCAGCCGTAGTTTGTAAACAAGTTCATACATTGTAGGAAGATCAGTGACCTCAGTCTTCACTTGTTGTTCATTCCAAGTTGGTGTAATCCTCCTACACATTAATTAGCCTTTTTACCTTATTGGCGACCTTGTTCTTGACCTTTCTGTGAATCATGTACTTGTTGTTGACCCGATAACCAAGTCTGGATGACAAGTAGCTTGCCGACGGACTGATGGTTTCTGAATCAGTGGCCAATGAATGGATCTCCTGTGATGACAAAATTACATATTACATATTATACATTTTTTATTGATAAAGAAATTATACATTAACATTTGGTATTGATGACAAGTACATATATGTACCACAATTCGACATAAACCAACGATGAATACACCAGTTTCAGACATTCGCAAACAAGAGCCTTCGAAGATTCAATATACACCTGTACACACCTTTTACTAAAACACATTTTGAAAGTCTAGCTATGATCCTTTTATAAAATACTGTAGGAAAGAAATAATTTGACCTGTGGTGTTATGACACTGTACTCTTGCCCTCTGATTTCTCAGTTGTACTTCATTTCATTATCTTGTTTAGGTGCAGCTGTTAATTTTCTAGTGGAAGTAAAACAGCAGTAAATGTAAACATCCCATGTCTCTAGAAAGCTTCCGAACAATTTTTTCTTCTTTATTAGCATAACACTTTAGACAAGGTTCTAGGCAGGAATCACATATATATATATATATATATATATATATATATATAGTATGATGCATTGAAAACACTAGGACTGTGAAGAATATTCCAGGAAGTTCTTTATTACTCTGTATGACATCATTTTCTTTATGAAGCAACCATATTAGAGTAGGGTGCTGCAGAAAACAGAGAATTCTGCAGCTTGAGACAGTTATACATATCAGTGTTATATCCATTTGGGAGTTGCCGTTCTGTCACTTGAACTGTATGAACAGTGACAGTCTGTAATATTATATCGAGAGAGGTTTTCTTAAATGGTAACTTCTCAAACCAGTCTCCTACGATTACTGGAGGAGAATACAAGCTGTAATAAATCAATCAACCCCGATTTTCAGTCAATCCTGTTTGTAACAAAAATTTGATAACTGGCTCAATCACATGTATCTGTGGCAGTGTTGCAGTCCATATGTAGCAGGTGTAAACATAGACTCATCATATTAACATAGACTCATCATACTAACATAGACTCATCATATTAACCTGGAACTGTTTGTTTGAAGTCCGGAACTGTAACTTTGAGTATGGGAAAGGAATGATTAGTTTCTGATTGATCTGGCGAGACGATGACATGTGGCAATTACTTCTGGGAGAGGAGAATACTCTGTTATTCTCTAGAGTCTACTAGTAGTCTCCCTTCCCCACAAATGTAACCTTTCTCCAGATGCAATGTTCTGATGTGGCACATGGCTTTTGTGAAATTATGTCGGTATGCATCCGATATATTTCTCCCCGATGTTTTGAAGATGTTCATTTTAACGTCTAACATTCATCTTTTTTACTATATTTTGTTTTTGTTTTTTTTTACAATTTTTCCTTATCGGTCCTTGTCAGTATTTAATCCTTGTTTCCTTTTTTTTTGTCCCCCGCTACTTAGTAGGGGGGGACTTAGAAACACCGGTGTCCGTAATTCTGTGATTCCGTAAGCTTTTCTTGTCCGGACAATAACTCGTGAACGATTTAACCGATCAACTTCAAACTTGGGGTGTGCCTTGACATCGGTGAGAGGACGGTTGGGATTGTTTTTCAGCAATGTGCATAATCCAATATGGCCGCCGTCAGCCATATTGGATTATAAGCAGTTGGATCTTGTCCGAACAATAACTGGAGTACGATTCAACTGATCTACTTCAAACTTGGGGAGTGCCTTGACATCGGTGAGAGGATGGTTGGGATTGTTTTTCAGCAATGTACATAATCCAATATGGCCGCCGTCAGCCATATTGGATTATAAGCAGTTGGATCTTAGATTTTCTTGTCCGGACAATAACTCGTGAATGTTTTAACCGATCAACTTCAAACTTGGGGTGTGCCTTGACATTGGTGAGAGGACGGTTGGGATTGTTTTTCAGCAATGTGCGTTATCTAATATGGCCCAATGTGCGTTATCTAATATGGCCGCCATCAGCCATATTGGATTATAAGCAGTTGGATCTTGTCCGGACAATAACTGGAGTACGATTCAACTGATCTACTTCAAACTTGGAGAGTGCCTTGACATTGCTGAGAGGACGGTTGGGGTTGTTTTTCAGCAATGTGCATAATCCAATATGGCCGCCATCAGCCATATTGGATTATAATCAGTTGGATCTTAGATTTTCTTGTCCGGACAATAACTCGTGAACGATTTAACCGATCAACTTCAAACTTGGGGTGTGCCTTGACATTGGCGAGAGGACGGTTGGGATTGTTTTCCAGCAATGTGCGTAATCTAATATGACCGCCGTCAGCCATATTGGATTATAAGCAGTTGATCTTGTTGGACAATAACTGGAGTACGATTTAACTGATCTACTTCAAACTTGGGAGTGCCTTGACATCGGTGAGAGGACGGTTGGGATTGTTTTTCAGCAATGTACATAATCCAATATGGCCGCCGTCAGCCATATTGGATTATAAGCAGTTGGATCTTAGATTTTCTTTTCCGGACAATAACTCGTGAATGATTTAACCGATCAACTTCAAACTTGGGGTGTGCCTTGACATTGGTGAGAGGACGGTTGGGATTGTTTTTCAGCATTGTGCGTAATCTAATATGGCCGCCGTCAGCCATATTGGATTATAAGCAGTTGGATATCTCCATTTTCAAATCATACTCTTCATCAATGATATGAGATATCATCGACCAAAACAAATCGGCCATAACTGGCGCTGCTGCTGCGGGGGCCATGGACCTCTATGGTCAATTTTTATTACAATGATTACTGTCGATGTCGTGTCTTTGTCCATAGTTTCAAAAAATATACTAAACTTATATAGATGGTATAGAGTTTTCACTCGGCCATGGACGGCTTGGAGAATTACCATTTATGTGATATATTGCTGCATTATCTGTGTATCTGAGACAGTTGTCAAAAGCCTTTCTCTCTCACCCACACCCCAAATTCCATATTAATATTCATTGTTGGCACGTGTCAATAATTAATCGGCGCTCGATGGGTCAATTTATTATTCATCAGCGTAATATGGTAACATTGTTCTTTTATATTTTTCACGCCAGAATGTTAATCCACAACAATGTATTTAAACTAATTGGGAATGTACTGACAAATGTCATTCCTTTCAACCACGCTCCATTGTCATATTGATATTGGTCCTTGCTGGAATGTGTCAGAATCGGTCACAAATTTATTTTTAAAGCAAACAGAATGCAGCAACTTTAATCTGGAAATTTGTATTGGAATAACGTAACGATTGTCAGTAAAATTATTACGTTCTGGCTATATCAAATGCATTGTTTTATTACAGTATCAATACTATAATATCTTTGCCCCGTATTTCATGGCCACGTGGAACTGTAGGGGTTGCTTGTAAAACCGTGGCTATTACCATCCGGTAATAAATAAATACCCAGTGGTTTTTCCAGGGCTTAACTGAAAAAAAAAGTCTCCCTTCCCTTGAAGCAATCAATTAACTACATGTAACTGCTAGGTAGATCATGTTTGATAATGGGGTATTAATTTCAGCTCATGTTGGAGTAGTAACGAGCGTTCTGAGAACCCAAACATCTAACTTTGTGGGGTGATCCACTGAAGCTGCAGCAGTATTGATACAAAGCTACGCATCTGAAAACCCCTCGACTCTGGGGAAACTCTGTTTACGGTTGAATGACTAAGGACAGTCATGTGTACTCATTCATATTTGGTGCTACAAAATCCACAGGGTCTTTAAATGGGTTGTAATTGGTTGGATGCTGAATTATGAGCCGTAACTTACATGTACACGTTTAGTGAGACGTGCCAATTTCCAACTTTGTATCATGGTCTGTGAGTGTAGCATTTCTATCTGGTGGCAGAGGAAATGATGACCCTGATGCATGTCTTTGTGATGGATTGAGTTGGGCCGACGTTCATTGTGTCAACGACTTTCTTCATTCAGACCATTCCATGTGAACAGTGTTTTGAGGAACATATAGGGTCAATATGGAACAGACAGCTTGGTGACTGTGTGTGATAATGTGGACAAGTGAACTTATGACTTGTGAGCTGCGACAGACTGAAAATCAGACATTGCTGAATTAACCTGTTATAACAAGTAAGATCATTGATAACTAGAGCCTTAAGGCTTTGAAGGGTTCTGCTTTATGTACGCAACTGTTCAGTTGCTTTGAAATGATATTTTTACGAATAAAACTAGCATTATCATTATGCATTATTTAACTTCCATATTACACATGCCTTACTGTTACTGTAACATTTTCATTTGAGCTCACTCGCCAATGTTCGTAAATTTTATTTTATTTATTTGACCAATATTTAACCAGAAATGCTCCTTCAGGCCAAGCCTGCTCTTCCAGGAGGTCCTGACATACAACATAGATGCACAAGTAATACATATAGGACAAGAGACAGTAAAATGAAAACAGGGAAAATTAAGCATGATAAAATAATAAAACAATAAGAAGCAGTGTAGAATAAATCACAAACTATACAGTAGTTAAAATTTGCCGGCCGAGTTGAAATTTAAAACTTTGAATCAGTATTTGCAGCATTGCAGATATTTAGACCATAAATAATATTTGTTCATCAGACGATGTGATTTTAAAATTAACTTTCATATCGCATAATATAGTATTGATGCATAGATAGATATGTTTGTTAAATACAAAAGAAACAAGAGCCCAAGGGGCTTCAATATACGCCCGTATATCTGGAATTACATTGGTCCAAATTTCAAGTTTGTTTAATAGCCTTGATTCCAATTGGTAGCTAGCACACCAGAGAAAGGTCTACAATTTTGTGCTTCTGAGAATGTAACATATATCACATCTTATACTTGATTCAGTTTTGGGTGACTGTGACCTTGACCTTTGATCGATTGATGTATGGCTCCTCTTTGCCATGTGAGTAAGGTATACTCAAAGTTTGGTACCAATCCATACCTTGAAACTAGAGTTATCGCATGGACAACAAATGTTAATGGATGAATGGATAGAACGCAACATCGCATTGCATGACCTCGTCTTCGACAGGCATACGAAAATGTGACTTGTAATGAATTCCTGATTTTGGGGTCACAGTGACATTTGACCTTGACCTAAATTTTGGTACAGGACACATCGTCTTCCCTCAATGTATCAATGGACACAAAAAAAATCATGATTTTTATAAATCTCATGATTTTGGGGGTCACAGTGACCTTGACGTTCGGCCTTGACCTACATATCCCCCTAATGTATCCACTGACACAAAAAAAAAAAACTTTTCAAAGATTTCCTGATTCTGAAGTCACAGTGACCTTGACTATTGCCCTTGACCTAAATTTTGGTACATCATAAACTGTCTCCCCATAATTTCTCAATGGACACAAAAATCATGATTTTTAACAATTTCACAATTTTGGGGTCACAGTGACCTTGACCTTTGATCTTGACCCACATTTTGGTATGTGACACATCGTGTCCCCCTAATGTATCTACTGACACAACTCACAAATGTTATTTGTAATAATTTCCTGATTTTGGGGTCAGTGACCTTTGACCGTGACCTATTTTTTTTGGTATGCGACACTTCATTTCCCCCTATTGAATCCTCTCATAAAAAATTTGTAATTTTTATTGATTTCCTGATTTTTAGGTCACACTGACCTTTGACCTTGATTCTGGGGTCACAGCGACCTTGACTATGGACCTGGATCTAAATTTCGGTACATGACGAAACGAATCCCCGTAATTTCTCAATGGACTAAAAAAATCTTGATTTTTAACAATTCCACGATTTTGGGGTCACAGTGACCTTGACCTTTGACCTTGACCTACATTTTGGTAGGTGACACATTGTGTCCCCCTAATGTATCTACTGGCACAAAAAATGTTATTTTTAATAATTTCCTGATTTTGGGGTCACACTGACCTTTGACCTTGACCTATTTTTTGGTATGCGACACTTCATTTCCTCCTATTGAATCCACTCACAAAAAATTAGAAATTTTTAATGATTTCCTGATTTTTCAGTCACACTGACCTTTGACCTCTGACCTCGACCTACATTTGGTATGCAACACATCGTTCCCCCCTAGGGCATCCACTCACCAAAAATTAGAACTGTAGATAGAAAACTGTCAACGATCAATGATTTCCTGATTTCAGGCAACAGTGACCTTTGACCTCTGACCTCGACCTTAATTTTGGTACGCGACACATCGTCTTCACCTAGCGTATCCACTCACAAAAATTTGGCACTGTGGATAGAAAACGTTCACAGATGTAGACCGGACACGAACACTTCAGTGATTTCCTGTTTTTTTAGGCCAGTGACCTTTGACCTCTGACCTCGACCTTCATTTTGGTACGCGACACACCATCTCCCATAGGGTATCCACTCACCAAAAATTAGAACTGTAGACAGAAAACTGTCCCAGATATAGACCGGACACGGCGGACGGACAGACGGACACACGGACGGAAACCGCCATCACATAATACGTCCGCCTTTTGGCGGGCGTATAAAAATAATTGGTCATCTCTTAAAGGTTATACAAAATGGTCTCAAAATCTGCTACTTTTTTGTGCTAAATTGTAGTAGAGGTGATTATATAGACTTGTTTTACATTTTTGTATGTTTTCAAACTGCCCAAGGTTGGAAATAGCAGCAGTAAAGTGCGACAATTTCATGCCCCTTTCAAAACGGCGAAAGCTGTGACCGCTTGACCTGTGACATCCCAACCTGATTACGATCTCGCTGAAATGCCTGTTGTGACGTCCAAATGTCAGCGACATCACGCTAGAACTCCCACAGTTGGGTGAATCTTTCGTAACAACGCCCGACGTCATAGACTATGACGTTTACGGCGCAATCGTAATCAGGTTGTGACGTCATGCATCAGAGGTCAAGGCCCCAATACGTTTTCCCCCACATGTGTGCTATTCGTGTCCTAAAACCCACTTCGGCGACATTATTCGAGAAAAAAATACTAATTTGTTGTTTGGAACACTACTGGGTATGTTTTAATGCAAAGTAGTATAGAGTCATTTGGTATAACCTTTAACGACAAGTAAATTAATAAAACACAAGTTACAATGTAGAGCCTCATCCCAGTTGTGCAAACGCCAACACGTGGCTTTGTTCACAGTACGTAAAAAATAGTTCTTCGTGGTCGATGACGTCATGTGAAGCGAATTCCTTTGTGGTGTGTGAAATGTGTAGATTCCATGAATGAGTGAACAAGAGGTATGGGATAAAAGAACTGGAGGAGTTGTACAACAATCCCAAGAAGAAAGCAGACTGAATTGGACTCTAAGGGGACTGTTTATGAATAATTAGGTTCATTTAAGCTGTCTGCCACACAGGACAACAAAATCACATTTTCGCAAATAACAAGGGGGCATACATAAACTATGTACTGGTCAAATTAAGCATCTTCCCAACTGGCTGTTACGCTAAATTAACCTAGCATACCTGTACATACATATCGGGCAAAATTCCTCCTTCCCCATACATTTTTGGATGACCCCTTACCCTACCCTGCAGGTTTGGCTGACTCAATAGGGCAAGAAATCATTCATCACTGAAATTCTTCACCAGATGCCAGTTCCATCCTCAAATGCTCTCAGATTGCATCATTTGAGAGGTCATTTTGGAAAAAAAAAATAAATCGCCAACTACCCTTTCTACTGGACCCAATAACTATTGTCAGTGACCCTACACATGACAGCTTTATTTCTTAGGAAATACATGGATTCTAGTAAGTCTAAGGTTTGTGATATATAGTATATTTTCAAACTCTGCTTTTCTTTGGATGGTTAATTGTATAAAATCTTCAACTTTACCAACTGGTCTTCTACTGTAATTTATTTGACCACTGTGTGGCCTCTGATTTATGAAAATTTTTCTGGTTCTGTTTTGAGAGCAATCGCTATACACCATCATCATCAATACACTGCTCCATCAGCAATTACATATGGTCTGGATTTGGAAACCTAACTATAATCCTACAGAAGATATCACTAAGCGTAATTAGAACTTGGCCTTGAAAAATTAGGTCAGGGTCGGTCACATGTATATGCTACTAGCACATCACCACTAGTGTGAATTTGGAAAGTCTATATGTAGCTATAGTCTTAAAACATATCACAACAACTAGAATTTGACCATTATAAATAGGTAATGGTCGGATAATATATACATGCTTGTGACATTTGTAGCATGAATTTGGAAAGCCTAGTTATAATCCTTTAAAACAAATCACATTAACTAGAATTTGACCTTGATAGGATAGGTCAATATCGATCAACTTGAATTAGGTTTCTAGTCAATCACTAGATGCATATGTACATGAATTCAGAGAGCCAAGCCATGATTCCTAGAGATATTGCAATAACTATAATTTGACCTTGATAAAATAGGTCAGTCAAATTGGTTTCTAGTGAATACAAGAATCTGACCTTGATTAAATAGGTCAAGGTCAGTCATCTTCAATGGGTGTCTGACCCACTGTCAGCTGCCTATGTTATATGAATTAGGAAAGCCAAATAACAATCCTTCAAGAGATATTGAATTAACAAGCAAGAAAGACAAACAGATGGGGGAACCATGCTGATAACTGGCTGACCTGTAAAACTCAATAGGCTTCCGTTTTCGCCATCACAATCCACATCTCTGAACTGTATTCGTAGCATGAACATTACAATTTTCTATGATTTACTGATTTTTGGCCACAATGACCTTGACCTTTTGGGCTCAGAATGAACAGGTTTCCTCTTTGGTCCCGGTCCATGGGCAAGGTATACACAAAGTTTGGTACCTATTCATTGTGGTATTTCATTAACGTGGGACTGACTGTCAATTAGAGTGACCTCCCCTGACTACGGAACTCTCTAATACCGCGTGGATAATGGCTGCCTAGTTTGTACACCGCTCCGTATCTCTGTCCGGATTAAATGTGTATTTTCACTGACAATTGAACTATTCGTCAAGTCAAGTTACTACATAATTGGCGACGAGGATTTGTGGAACATTGTTACCGAACTTTCACGTAGTTTCAACATGGCAATGCACGGGAAAATCGAGGAGTTTGACGAAGAAGTCAGCGGAACATGGACGGAATACATGGAGCGGGTCGAACATTATTTCATCGCAAATGCGGTGACGGACGTAGCAATCAAACGCTCCATACTATTAAGTGTTTGCGGCGGAAAAACGTATAAACTAATCAGAAGTTTGGTTGCTCCTGAAAAACCTGGAGATAAGTCGTTTGCTGACTTAGTACAAATTATTGGCGCCCACTACAATCCCCCGCCTTCGCCCATCGTGCAGCGGTTCAAATTCCACACACGGACACGGAAAGAAGGTGAGACTATTGCTGTTTTTGTGTCGGAATTACGTAAACTGTCTGAACACTGCAATTTTGGGGCCACACTGGATGACATGTTGAGAGATAGGCTAGTTTGTGGGGCACATAATGACAAAATTCAAAAAGCACTTTTGTCCAAACTGAATTTGGATTTTAAGAAAGCCCTAGAGATGTCAATAGCCATTGAAACGGCAGAAAAGGACACCCAAGATCTCCAGTCCACTATTCACTCGGGGACAATAGGGCAAACACAGCCAAAACTTGAAGTTCATAAAACTCAACATGAGTCAACCAGCCGATGTAATAGGTGTAACAGAAACCATTCTCCAGATTCCTGTCGCTTCATCGATGCAGTCTGCAACATCTGCCATAAAAAAGGTCACATTTCTCCAGCTTGTTGGAATAGAAATCAGTCGAGTAGGGGAAAAATGACCGCTCCAGGTCAAGTGATTAGGGGTAATCCGAGGAGGAAATTCCATCCTCCAGGAAAATGGAAGCCACAGCAGGCACACCACTTAGAGGAAGCTGACGACAGCCCAAATGAGGGAGGGGATGAATATACCCTCTTCAGTTTGAAAACGACCGATTCAAGAGCCCCATATACAGTAAATATGGAGGTGGGACAGTCTGATATCAACATGGAAGTTGATACTGGGGCATCAGTAACATTGATTGCTAAGAAAACATACAAATCCATGAAATTAGGTACAGATAGTCTCCGGGAAGTTACTGTGAAAGTAAGAGGCTATACAGGAGAGGAAATAACAGTGTTGGGTTCCATTGATGTTCCCGTACGGTATGACAACCAGGATGTGCAGCTTACAGCATTAGTGGTTCCTGGTGAAGGCCCCAATCTTCTGGGCCGTGATTGGTTACAGCACATCAAGTTGAACTGGTCACAAATTTTCAAACTTCAGTCAAGCGAAGCACCCACAGTAGGTCCTTCAAATGTGGAGGAAATTTTGAGTAGGTATCCAAACCTATTCAAAGAGGGATTAGGAACGCTTCAAGGAGTACAGGCCAAAATTCAGGTAGACCCACAGGCCAAGCCTAGATTCTTCAGAGCCCGACCCGTGCCATATGCACTCAGAGACAAAATTGAAGCAGAATTAGAGAGACTTCAGGCAGAAGGCACAATAGAACCAGTACAATATTCGGACTGGGCAACCCCCATTGTGCCTGTCGTGAAAAGTGACCAGTCAATACGCATATGTGGGGATTATAAACTCACCTTGAACCAGGTCTCCAAACTAGACTCTTACCCCATACCCAAAACTGAAGATTTGTTTGCAACCCTAGGTGGGGGGAAGAAATTCACCAAGCTGGACATGAGCCAAGCATATCAACAAATGACGCTCACAGAAGAATCCAAACAGTATACGACGATCAATACCCACAAAGGACTTTTTTCTTACTGTCGCCTTCCATACGGAGTTTCGTCGGCTCCAGGCATTTTCCAGCGTACAATGGAAAATCTCCTACAGGGTATAGACAACGTTGTTGTGAGAGTGGATGACATTCTGGTAACCGGGGCCACAGACGCGGCCCACAAGGCCAATTTGGACAAGGTTTTGTCCAGGCTGGATGAAGCAGGCATTCGTCTGAAAATCACAAAATGTATCTTCATGGCAGACGAAGTGGTGTTCCTGGGACACAAAATCGACAAAGAGGGAATTCACCCACTTATGGAAAAAGTTGGGGCAATCAAAAATGCTCCACGGCCGAAGAACGTCACTGAACTGAAATCATATCTTGGACTGATCAACTATTATGCAAAGTTCTTAAACAACTTGGCTTCCACGCTAGCTCCATTACACCATTTACTACGCAAAGATGTTCCTTGGAGCTGGGGTGAAGAGGAAGACAAAGCGTTTCAAGCTTCCAAAGACTTGCTACAGTCCAGAAGTGTGTTGGTGCATTTCAACCCCGACCGGAAACTGGTACTCGCATGTGATGCCTCGCCATACGGCATTGGAGCCGTGATATCCCACATATTTGATGATGGTACAGAGAAGCCAATCACTTTCGCGTCACGTACATTGTCCAAGGCCGAACAAGGTTATTCGCAACTGGAAAAAGAAGGACTCTCCATAATTTTTGGACTACGAAAGTTCCATCAATTCCTGTATGGGCGACCATTTACCGTGATTACGGATCACAAACCTCTGATTGGTCTATTCAGACCAGATAAGGCTATACCTCCAATGACCGCAGCTCGCTTGCAGCGCTGGGCTTTGATACTCGCGGGCTATGAGTACACCATCATCTACAAGGAAGGCAGTGCAAACAACAATGCAGATGCACTGAGTCGCCTCCCCTTGCCTACCGTGCCATCAACCGTCCCACTGCCAGGGGAGACTGTGTTACTGTTTGAACATTTGGAAGATAAAACTCCGCTCACAGCAGATCAGATCAAGTTGTTCACTCGACGTGACCCAGTATTATCACGGGTGCTCAACTTTGTACTACAAGGTTGGCCTCAGAAAAGCCCGAGCAAAGACATAGACCCTTACCATCTTCGCCGAGCAGAACTGAGTGTTCACGATGGATGCGTTTTGTGGGGCAATCGCGTCATAATTCCAGCAACATGTCGGGGAAACAGTGCTGGACGATCTTCACGTCGCACACCCAGGAATCAACAAGATCAAAAGCTTGGCTAGAAGCTATGTATGGTGGCCAGGTCTAGACACAGATTTGGAACGTAAAGTCCAGGGATGTGCACAGTGTCAGACCAATCGACATTCTCCACCTGAAGCACCACTGCATCCTTGGGAGTGCCCTAGTCAACCATGGTCCAGAATCCACATTGACTTTGCAGGTCCTTTTATGGGAAAGATGTTTTTGATCCTGATTGATGCCTATTCAAAGTGGATAGAAGTCCTACCCATGAACACGATCACATCCAGGGCCACTATAGAGAAACTAGAAATGGTGTTCACGACTCATGGATTACCAGACAGACTGGTGTCGGACAACGGTGCGACATTCACAAGTGTGGAATTCAAGGAATTCACTAGACGAAATGGAATTTCACACATCTTCTCTGCGCCTTATCACCCAGCGTCAAATGGTCAAGTCGAGCGAGCAGTGCAAACCTTCAAGGAGGCCATGAAGAAAATGACCGGTGGAACTTGGGAAAGTCGCATAGGTAGTTTCCTATTCCAATATCGATTGACACCTCAGACTACAACGGGGACATCGCCATCTGAATTACTGATGAATCGCCGGCCAAAATCTCGCCTCGATCTGCTCCATCCGGATGTTCACCGGAGAGTGTGGCAGAAACAGGATCAACAGAAACAACAGCATGATCGACATGTTAAGGCGCGTTCCCTAGAAAAAGGGAATAATGTGTATGTGGAAAATTTCGGACGCGGCTTTCGATGGCTACCAGGAGTCATCACGGAAAAAACTGGTCCATTGTCATTCAAGATCCTGATGAAAGATGGTCGGGTCATGAGGCGACATCAAGACCATGTTCGAATTCGTACAGACGAGGACAATAATGAGCATACAACAACGGAGTGTGAATCTACAGTTGCAGTACCAATGGCCAGGGCTCCTGAGACTGAGCCGACAATGACGTCCGCCAGTGGTGAGGGAACTGCAGCCAGTGAAAGGAGTCAACCAGAACCAACTGATGCATCAACCGAAAACGAGATCCTCCATCCTACCGAAACCACCAGTCAACGATTCCCGGTGAGAGAAAGGAGAACACCGGAATACCTGAGAGATTATATAACTAAGTGACTGGTATAGTGATTCATTTGGGAAAACCTGAAAGGGTATCAGTGACTTTGGAATAATTGAAGTTAATGTTTAAACGATTTTCCATTAGCCAATTTTCACTCCAGAGACATTCATTCAGCATGTTAACAAGAAGGAACTCTTAAGTCTATAAGTGTTTTCATATTCAAATTTATTTCTTGAAGTTACAGTTTGCAGTTTGTGTTCATGACATGAAAGTTGGACATTAATCGTTAACGGGCATGACACAAACCATCATTGTCGCGCATACATGGCAGCAGTTAAAGTTCATACAAGTCAGTACTTAAAGGGGGAGGAGTGTGGTATTTCATTAACGTGGGACTGACTGTCAATTAGAGTGACCTCCCCTGACTACGGAACTCTCTAATACCGCGTGGATAATGGCTGCCTAGTTTGTACACCGCTCCGTATCTCTGTCCGGATTAAATGTGTATTTTCACTGACAATTGAACTATTCGTCAAGTCAAGTTACTACAAAAATTTTAAGAGGACAGAACTCGCTATCACATTATACATGTAAGAGCTCATCTCACCACAGGCATATGAGAAATGAAAATCAGGGAACTAGAATTAAAAAAAAATGTGATTAATTTTGAAAAATGTGATGGTATCTAGAAATTACATAATATGAAGTTGATTCACTGTGGACAAGAATGACAAGATAAAAACTCAAACTAGATTCATTACCTTCATAATTAAGTCAATATAATCCTCTGTATCAAACAGTCTCAGGTAGGGATACAAATTCACCAAATACTCTCCTGTCAAAGAGGTGGAAAACAAATTGTAATACTCTAGTATTTTGATTAGTTATTGAACATTCTTAAAATTTGATCCCATACATGACACTGATTTCCCATAATGTTGAATTTCACAAATACAACAGACTTTATCCTCAAGGCGTGTCAATAGGTAAAGCAAGTAAATAGGGCCTAAATTAAGAAGCCAGGTTATAATAAGTCACAGATATATATGATAAGAGAAATGATAGCAGTGTTATTTGGGACCTTGGCAACAACCAAACCTTGGGATAATGTGGTTTCAATTACAAATACATAAAAACAATGGGATAGCTTCTTCTTGGAGACTGGTTACCCTGGCAAGTTGACCTTTGACCTTCATTCATACCTTTCTTTGCTTTCTTCATATACATAAGTCTCCTGTTCAGTCCTTTTCGAATCATCCCTCTCCAATCCTCTTCTATCTCCTTCAATTTATCTCTCTGTGAAAAAAAAAAACGGAGAAAGTAGCAGTCAGCTTCAAAACACAGCAGTCATAGACTCATAATTAAAGGAGTCCTCAGGAATATATATATACCCCACCCAGGGGTTTTTCTAGCCGTTTTTTCATCGTGGTTACCACGATGAAAAAAAATAAATATTGAGTTTTGCAGAAAATTTCAAATTGAGTTTTGATAACAAAAATTGAGTTTTGCGATTTTTGCCGTTTGCGCGCGCGCGCACGAATTTTTTTTTTTGAGTTTTCCCACAACATACCAGTTGTCAGTTGATAGGTTGTTTTGCATGACCCGCCCGCATCAATATTTTGGAGATAAATAATGCCGCATGTATTTTAATCATCAGTAATTATTGGTCGTAAAAGAAATAAGTAAGCAAATCTAAGTAAAACGAATGAACCGTCACAGCGCGAGTCAACGCGAAGGTGACTCAGAGCTGCCATCTTGGTTCACATTCTTGGGGAAAGCCCTATTTCAAAATGAGGCACAGTCCTTATCTAGCGAGGATTCCCTCGTGTCAAGCACGTGGCAGTAAAGTTTTAACTCCGGCACTTTTGACGGTCACGTACCAAAGCCATCGTGGTTTTAGTTAATGGATCAGTTGTTTCCTCATCAACCCGTTCATTTAGCTATCCATTTATCTGATGAAACGCTTTTGAGCGAAGTGGTCGAGCGCTTCACTCCCGACAACAACAACGACAACACACTGTCGACAAATACTCGTAGCTTGAGGACGACGGACATATAAAATTCGTCGCCCTGGACAGAGAATCCCTGTCTTCAGTCAGTGTAAAAGAAATAAAAGAAGATTTCAGTAAGAGGGTACTCCTGACATTGAAAATTCGGGTAATAAATTCTGCAGTTATCTTTAATATTGGTCACAAGTAAGAGTTTTTTCCCTTGATTTCTGTTTACATAATGTGTGTGCATTTGAGTTTTATTGTCTACCATAATTATTTACATAATGTTTCAATTAAAGTAAAGCAAATTTAAAATGTCTCTTTAAAGAATAATTATTTCATAAATATTTTTTTCTGGTGATATTTATGAGAGATTTCAGAGTGTATAAATCTGTAAAACAGGAATTCTGCCAGGTTATATATTCGATCACAATCTTCTCTGTTAACGGTAAAAAATTTAGCTTCAATAATTAATAATTATAGCATCTAGCATGTATGTTTTAGCATGAGGTAATGCTAAACAACCTAGTAACTGACAACAGCCGTACTGTGGTTTGGTGTGGTTGTACCGGAGTGCAAGAAAACATGCATGTAAGAAGTGAACGGCTGACTATTTTAGTCCGAATTTTATGTCTTGATCGACAATGCAGCAGCAGTTCTACATGTTGTTGTTGCTCTAAGAAGACACGTCATGCTAATGTCGCCTTCAATTGTTGGATGATACACAGTACCCTGTTCTGGTTTGAGCCAATGGGTTATCTCGTAACACTGAGTTATTTTACCAATGTTGTTGTAGACTGTGATATAATTCATGTAAATAGAATTGTCAGTATTTGTTGGTCTCTGGAGAAGTGTCTATGTGCTCGTAAACATATGACCAACCTCAGTTCTGTAATTGGTGCGATGAAAAAGTTGAAAAAATTGAGTTTCATCATTTTTTTGATGAAAAGGAAAAAAATATTGAGTTTTGTTGAATTTCAAGAAAATTGAGTTTTCAAAATTTTGAAATTGAGTTTATGAACAATTTTGGGCTAGAATAAAACTCCTGCCCACCATTTCAGGGAAAACCACAGCACCATACCCAACTCATAGCCTATTTCCGGATTTGATAATAAAATGAACTTCGTTCCATAATTACCATTTGTAAAGCTTTCTCATTTGGTGGATCCCTCTTCATCACAGATGGTACTTTGATATCATTGGCCACCTCTAAATCCATCTGTGTTTCCACAAGATGTTGTAACTCTCCTGGTGTTATAGCACCTTTGTATGGATTTCTCTCTACCACCTGCAAAATGAAATATTCTATAACATAATGTGTCAATAACATCGAGCTAACCATGCAATTATTACACGATTTACCACGGTTATGTGAAATGTACAGGTGTTCATTGGGAGATTCTATTTCACAAGTCGGATGAGGAAAGGGACGTCTGCTTTCATAGAAGTAACAATCGAATAAAACAAGCAAATAAATTACAAGATGAAATTTCCTTCAAGTTTAACTGTTGTTTCCATCGGGAAATTGATTAACAAAGCGACACAAATAGGCATAGATCCACATAATTTCTCAGCAGTTTGTTCAAATATGTTGGGGAGATAACATCAAGGCATCTAAGATCAACAGAAAATAATGATCTGTTTGTTCCCAACCAAAATCAAATATGCTGACAAGAAACTTGAGCTACACAGGAGCCAAAATATGGAATTCGCTGGACAAGAAGCTAAGAGAGTCTCCCTCGGCTGGAGCCTTCAAATATCGACTGATAAAAATTCTTCAGGCAAAAAGCATAAGTTAGCTGGATGCCATGATGTTAGATATATTATTATGTGTTTGATGTATACTTTGAATTTGGTTGAACTGTTTTCATATATATATTTAATGTACATTGTTTGATTGTTTGTTAGAGGGCCTCTGGGAAGAACAGTTTACACAACTGACAGAGTAAATACTTGTATTTGTTACCCTCAGAAAATAAAGTAATATATATATAACAGCTGAATCAGTTCCCATTTAATAGACCACATAAACTCGTCCACTGACATTGGCACGACACCAACCAAGACGTTTTTTCGAAAAAAGGGGAGAAAGGTTGTCAAAAGAAAAAAATGCTTGTTTGTAAATTTTAGGGCGCGGACTTCGCCCTTGCCCTAAAATATAAACTTTCCCACACTAACCGTGCATAAAATAATCATTTAGCATGCCTATGAAAACATTATTTCTTAATTTAACATGTTCAAGTGATTTTAGTGTGTATGTATTGGGCTGTTCAACCTGATGAAGGTATTGGGGTGAGGGGTGATTTTTAACCACAAATCTTTGAAATTTTGAATAACCAAGATTTCTTAATTGGTCTGGGCCATTTAAAAACTAGAACTCGTGAACTTCGGAAACTCCATCCTGTTTTGTATATGCAATTGGTATGTAATAGATCTGGGCTTTGTTCCTCACATGTATATGCCGAAATAATACCCTGTCATCATTGGACATGCTCTCAGAGTGGCAAACTAAACGGTCTGGTTTGTATGTCAGTCATGCTTGAAGTGTCGGCAAAAATGCGGATGGCTTCAGTTATAGGTACTGTATCAATAAATGATATCCATCTATCCAGAGTTTGTTTCAGTCACTCTCTTAGTCGTCCATGCCGTCTAAGTTGGTCGAAGTGGTCTTGGGTTTGTCGTCACAAAAGTAACAGCTCTAATAAGCTGTTCCATGAAGTGATGACAACCCACAAATTTGGAGACGAATGACACGACGCTCAGGTTAATAGATTTGCATAGAATTTTCCATCATATAGAACACAGTAGATTACAGATCGGTGACAACCTTGTATAATCGGATGTGAAGCATTATATATAAAAAAAATCTATTTCTCAATGGCTTTTCAGACGGAGAAAATCATGGAGCGGCATTGTCCGAAAATACATGGTCAGGAAAGTGAACATATCCTCAGAAACCAACATATCTTGATTATTGGAGCTAAGGAATATGGGGGGGGGGGGGTGCATGTATTATGACAGACCTTTTTTTAAGCTGGCTAGGTGGGCTGGTCATTTTCTGAGGTATAATTTGTTTATGGGGGAAAAAAGCGAATTTGAAATATTCATGGCTCCAGCAATTTGTTTGAGAAAATTCTTGAGATGTTTTGAATGGTTCAAGGACAGAATGAAAGAACATAGGGGGTGTCAGAGTGATTGTCAACACAGCACAGAAAAATTGAAAATCAAGCTACATTCCTGCGCAACAGCATGGAATTTAAATAGCATTTCTCTGAACATTTTCAATACATTTCTTGACCACCAAGTGATAACTGTAATCAACAAGAGCCCAAGGGGCTTCAATATACGCCCGTATATCTGGAATTACATTGGTTCAAATTTCAAGGTTGTTTAATAGCCTTGATTCCAATTGATCTAGCAATCCAGAGAAAGGTCTACAATTTTTTGCTTATGAGAATGTAACATATATCACATATTATATTGAATGATAAACTAAAATGAGCTTAACTCTTGGTAACTAGTTGACCTTGAAGCAAGAACTGAGAGCTCACATATCCCACACTGAAATCGACAATAGTCAAACACAAGAAAATAGTAGTTTTCCTGCAAACGGATTCCTTTCAGACGAGAGAATTTTTCATGAAGGAAGAAGAAAGTGATGAAGTAAACCTTTGTTCTTGAGTTAATAAACAGGTGTGAAGTTCATAAAGGATTCCTCTCCCCGTTAAATTAATAAATGTATGGTTTTTATTTCACAACAGTTTAACTAAATGAAGCGTTTCAAACATGGGAGACAACTCCACAGGGCAATACCATATAAATGCAGGGGAAAGGACTTTGAATATTCCAACCATATTCCAACACATTTAGTCAGCTAAGCTTGATTCAGTTTTGGGGGACTGCAACCTAGACCTTTGACAAATTGATGTCATATGGTCATTTCCAGCGTGACAGACGGGACAAAAGATAGCCACCCTGTGATGTTAACGCAACTCTCTACCAAACTAAAGTTAACAAAAATCTAAGCAAAAACTTATCAGTGGTTAGTGAACTAGTTGTCCTTTAACTTAAGACAGAAACATTGAAATAATTATTATTAATATTTTCTTTTCAACTGGAATTGACAAATGTGACAGACGGGGCAAGCAGGGACCACGCATTGTGAAAAAGGAATAAACAAGATAGATTTCTATCTCCTTCTCAAATGAAAATGAACTTTTAATGTAAATCAGATGTTAGTGGACTAATCAAGTAATCAGAGTTAGGGTTAACAGTTTTTCTATGAAGAAGATTAATTATGGATTTTTGCCAATTAGTGACGTGACAGACGGGACAACTTATTGTGACAGACGGGACATTATCTCATGGCCTATGTATTATCTTCCTGTTTCCAGACTTTTTTTAATCATGTAGATCAATGCTACAATTAAGATGTTCATTGTGCACTAATTTACTTCACATTGTTTGGTTTTAGGTCATATTTTCACGAAATCCACTGTTATCAGTTCAGTGTCCCGTCTGTCACATGTCCCGTCTGTCACAATTTAATGTATTTACACATTTGTATGTATTTTGTATTGCAAACTTAATTTTTTCAAGACATATAGGTTTGTGCATTCATCAGAATGTTCATTGCATCTAGATTACTAAACATTGTTTGATTTGGGGCCCTATGAACGCAAAACTCAATAATCTATGGCTGCTTTTTGAAGCGTTTTGTGACAGACGGGACAGATATGGAGTTGAAATTTATATCTGCGTATCTGACCAAGAATGAAACAATTGATTGCATGTGGTTGAGAGGTGTTACAGTAGATAAATAATAATGTTACTGACTTTTTCTCCTCCTTAAAATTTATTGTACTCAAGAAAAACCTAAAAAATCATCCGTTTTTGTGACAGACGGGACACCTACACTACGCAGTAAAATTTTTCAATAATTTTGGAAATAATTACTTTAATTGTAAAATGGTATACACTGTGGAACTTAGACATGATGGTGTATTTAAAAAACAAAGAAACATTTTGTTGAGTTAAGTTTCTATGTCTGGAGGAAAATCATGAATTTGGTGTACATTTTAGTAAAAAATGTTTCAGAATTTTATCCATATTCGAGTGCAGATTTTTGAAAACCTGACAGTTGCAGATGACAAAAAACCTACTTTCTTGAAACTTTGATTAATATAGCTTAAATAAAAATCACAATTAAGTATGCTGAGGGAAAGTGAAAATTTGTCACCCGTGCAACATTTATGTGGAAATGACCATATGTATGGCTCCACTTTGCCATGCGAGTAAGGTATACTCAAAGTTTGGTACCAATCCATACCTTGAAACTAGAGCTATCGCATGGACAACAAATGTTAATGGATGAATGGACAGAACGCAACATCGCATTACACGACCTCGTCTTCAACAGGTGACTTTTAATGATTTCTTGATTTTGGGTTTACAGTGACCTTGACCTTTGACCTTGACCTCAATTTTGGTACACAATGCATCGTCTTCTCTCAATCTATCAATGCACACAAAAAATCATGATTTTTAATGATTTCCTGATTTTGGGGTCACCTTGACCTTTGACCTTGGCCTAAATTTTGGTACATGACAAACCGTCTCCCCACAATTTCTCAATGGACACAAAAAATCATGATTTTTAACAATTTCACGAATTTGGGGTCACAGTGACCTTGACCTTTGACCTTGACCTACATTTTGGTATGTGACACATTGTGTCCCCCTAATGTATCTACTGACACAAGAAATGTTATTTTTAATAATTTCCTAATTTTGGGGTCAGTGACCTTTGACCTTGACCTAATTTTTGGTATGCATCACTTCTTTTCTGCCTATTGAATCCATTCACAAAAAATTAGAAATTTTTAACGATTTCCTGATTTTTCGATCACACTGACCTTTGACCTCTGACCTTGACCTACATTTAATATGCAACACATCGTCCCTCCCCTAGGGCATCCACTCACCAAAAATTAGAACTGTAGATAGAAAACTGTCAACGATCAATGATTTCCTGATTTTTGGCAACAGTGACCTTTGACCTCTGACCTCGACCTCAATTTTGGTACGAGACACATCGTCTCCACCTGGCGTATCCACTCACAAAAAATTGCAACTGTGGATAGAAAACGTTCACAGATATAGACCGGACACGAACACTTCAGTGATTTCCTGTTTTTTAGGCCCGTGACCGTTGACCTGTGACCCCGACCTTCATTTTGGTACGCGACACATCGTCTCCCTGTAGGGTATCCACTCACCAAAAATTGGAGCTGTGGATAGGAAACTGTCCCAGATATAGACCGGACACGAGAACCGGACAGACGGACAGACGGACGGACGGACGGACGGACGGACAGACGGACGGAAACCGCCTTTTGGGCGGGCATATAAAAATAAGAAGCTGCGCATCTGAGAACCCCTCGGCTCTGTGCGCCAGCCATTCATAATGTATTCAATTTGAACCAAGATTTCAGGAACATCAAGCAGTCAAGTGACAAATATTCAGATTATGAAAAATTTTGCAAATGGCCTCTCAGGTTTCCGTCCAGTCAGAGAAACCGGTATTCATTACATAAGTCTCTTAATGCATCGATGATGTATACCAAATTTTACATCGAGCATTTGAACATTATCAGAGATAGAGATCATTAATGATTTTGCATAAATTAAAGATGGCCGCCCATCCTTTCAGCAACTCAGAGGAACTGATGTGTATTATTCATTGCAAGTCTCTTGATACATCAATGCTGTAAAACCAAGTTTCATATAGAACACTGAAATGGTATCAAAGTTATACATCATTAAAATTTTTGCATAAATTAAAGATAGCCACCAAGATTTCCGCTCAATTAGAACATGAAGCTGCGCTATCGAAACCCCTCGGCTCTGAACCCCAGCTATTATAATGTAAGGGTGTCTCTACCAATTGATTGGCTTGTGGGAAGAAATATTTACCCCTGGTATTTAAGTGTACTTTCTTTGAAAAAAGAAAAAAGTTTTCCTCCCCTTAAATTAATTTGTTTCCGGAATAAATACATACACTATAGATATACGTTTGTCATATCTTGGTAAACACAACTAAAATTGCTGAAATGGAAATCATTAGAAGAGAGCCAAATTTGGGGAAACATTTAAGCGGTGGGAATATAAAATGACGTGTGGCAACTAAAAAGTGTTAGGTTAGGTTGTTAGCAAAACAAAAAAGTAAAACTACAAATCATGTTGTGAATAAATTTTGTTTATTATAATTACTGATAAAAAAACTTGTTAGTGGAACAAGATGAGTGAATCATATTAGTACATGTAGAATAAGATCAATCAGGTGGGGGAATGGTTAGCAGTCCATTTTTTGGGAGGGATGAATAACTGTTAATGGAACTTTAATGGAAAAAGATCAATAACTTCAATGAATTTTGTTAGACAAGGAGCATAACTCTGCAAAATACTTTCTGACACGACTCATTTTCGATAGGCATCTAGTGTCATTTTCAAAACAGATTTGCAGGCATTCTTCACATTGTGTAAGAGAATAAATCAATAAATCAGTCATCCAATCAATAAATAAATGTGATAGTATACAAACATGATATAGAAATTATATGCAAATTTAATATAGGAATTAGTGGATTTTATTAGACAAGGGGCATAACTCTGCAAAATACTTTCTGACAACTCATTTTCGATAGGCATCTAGTTCAGGTCAAGAGAAACAACTGTATCACGTTAGGATGTTGTATATGGAACGGTTCTGAAATTATCACAATAACAAATCATAAATGGATTTCTATTTGTAAAAAAGGGCATAACTCTGCAAAATATTGTCCGAGATGACTCATTTTCGATAGGCTTCTGATTTACGTTAAGATAAATAGATGTAACAAGTTTGGTTGCCATGCATGAAACGGTTCTGTAGATATCGCGGTAACGGACGGACGGACGTACGGACAGCCGTACATGATGGCGACAATACCCCTAGGCCAAAGTTGGCCGAGGGGTAAAAACCAGAACTGTCATTTATCATATGTCTATTTGATGCATCGATGATGTATACCAAATTTTACATCGAGCACTTGAACGGTATCAGAGATAGAGATCATTAATGATTTCGCATAAATTAAAGATGGCCGCCCATCCTTCCAGCCACTCAGATGAACTGATATGGTTATTCATAGCAAGACTCTTGATACAGCGATGCTGTATACCAAGTTTCGTATAGAACACTGAAATGGTATCAAAGATATACATCATTGAAGATTTTGCATAAATTAAAGATGGCCACCAAGGTTTCCGTCCAATGAGAAACACCAGAACTGTCATTTATCACAAGTCTATTGATGCATCGATGACGTGTACCAAATTTTACATCGAGCACTTGAACGGTACCAGAGATAGAGATCATTAATGATTTTGCATAAATTAAAGGTGGTCGCCCATTCTTCCTGCCACTCAGAGAAACTGATGTAGTTATATATTGCAGGTCTCTTGATACATCGATGCTGTATACCAAGTTTCATATAGAACACTTGAATGGTATCAGAGATATATATCATTAAAGATTTTGCATCAATTAAAGATGGCCGCCAAGGTTTCCACTGAATCAGGGAAACTGGTTTTGTCATTCCTTTGAAGTTTCTTGATGCATCGATGATCTATACCAAGTTTCACACTGAACAGTGAAATGGTACCTGAGATACACAAGATTAATGGTTTCGCATAAATTAAATATGGCCTCCAGTTTCCAACCAATCGGGTCCAGATGCAATAGGGTTCTGGGTCATAAGCATATGGATGTGCAGTACAAGTTTGGTGTGCCTAGGGTAAGTCGTTCTAAAGATATCTTGGTAACGAGAAAGGTGTGACTGACGGACGTACATGACAACGACAATACCCTTCGGCCAAATTTTGGCCGTGGGGTAAAAATGTGTCTGTTTCTGGATACAGGCTAGGGAAAATTTGAGTAGGTAGGGCCAAAAAATGCTTTGTTTGGGGACTAAATTATATTCTGATGTCCAGTGCCCTTGTCCCATGTGCAATGTTGCACAAGTATAGTCCTGATTGTAGGACATCCCCCCCCCCCCGCCTCCGTGATATTCCCCCTGGACAAATCTTTCTCAACGGAAGCAGGCCACCTTCCCCCCAAACCATCCTGCCATCCAAAGATACACAATATGCATACTCTAATGTCCTCTGCTCAATTTTGAGTCATGATGTGACAATTTCTTCGGACATGTCGGAGTATTCGACAAGATCATGGGAAAGAAAACAAATTGAAATACACGACAAATAAAACAGAAAAGGAAATGGGGAAAGTAGTTTGAGCACGGAGATTTGTACACGAGCATGGCTTAATAATAGATTACCTTAATTTGGGCACATGTACCCGCTATTCGGCGCAATAAAATTTCTTTGGGCGTGCCCAAATTAGTGAAAATATTCAAATTCTGTCAAAATAGGTAGGCTTTTGAATCAAATATCACATTTACTGATGAAGAATCAACATAACTGAACATTAGTTCTCAATGAAAAAAATATTTATAAAATCGACCATAGAGGTCCATGTCCCCCGCTAGCAGCACCAGTTATGGTGGATTACATCCACCATAACTGGCGCTGCTGCTGCAGGGGCCATGGACCTCTATGGTCGATTTGTTTTGGTCGATGATATCTCATATCATTGATGAAGAGTATGATTTGAAAATGGAGATATCCAACTGCTTATAATCCAATATGGCTGACGGCGGCCATATTAGATTACGCACATTGCTGAAAAACAATCCCAACCATCCTCTCACCAATGTCAAGGCACACCCCAAGTTTGAAGTTGATCGGTTAATTCACGAGTTATTGTCCGGACAAGAAAATCTAAGATCCAACTGCTTATAATCCAATATGGCTGATGGCGGCCATATTAGATTATGCACATTGCTGAAAAACAATCCCAACCGTCCTCTCACCAATGTCAAGGCACACCCCATATTAGATTACGCACATTGCTGGAAAACAATCCCAACCGTCCTCTCGCCAATGTCAAGGCACACCCCAAGTTTGAAGTTGATTGGTTAAATCGTTCACGAGTTATTGTCCGGACAAGAAAATCTTACGGAATCACGGAATTACGGACACCGGTGTCCCCCCCCCCCGCAGAAAAAAACTTTTATTGATTTTTTTTTTTGCTCTCTAATTTGGGCTCATCCTAACTTGAGCACACCATTTAATGTCTTATCAAAGGACGAGTAAGTCCCTCTGATTTGAGCAGTGTGAGACAAGAAACGGGAAGAGACCTTATCATGATTTGAAAACCCGATTTGTTGAAAAACGGAAAATTTGACCTCACAATTTGATAAATAAGTTTGCTTGAATCTTCGGGATTTATTTCAACGCCTTATTTCAATGTATTCATAATAAAACAAAATCGGCAAACTTGGGATTTTCTAGAGGAGAAATGATATAGATTTTGACTGTCAGTTGCTGACTTCGTTCAATGAAAAATCGCACTTGCCGTGTTAAGACTGAATGAGTCTATATCATATGTACTACTTAATAATAATAAAATACCTAAATATATACGTTTGATAAATAAATAATAAAAAAAAAAGATAGTGCCACGGCACTGCAGCTCCTCTGGCTGTGACTGGAGAAAGTACCTGTAACAAATTTTTACTAAAGAATTGCAATAGATGAGTTTCTAACTTGTGTTGTCCACCCTGAACACTAAATGATCCATGCAGTAATTTTCTGAGATTTCATGATAACAAAGTTTCATGGGAAATTCAAGATGTGGCCATATTGGAATTTCGAAATGGACCAAAAAAGGTATCTTGCACAACTGGACCGCAAGGGGAACCTGTGTACCCAATTTGACGAAGATCCATACAGTAATTTCTTGAGAATTCACGATAACAAAATTTCAAGGGGAAATTCAAGATGGACGCCTGGTGGCCATATTGGATTTTCGAATCGGACCAGAAAAGGTATCTTGCACAACTAGACCCCAAGGGGAACCTGTGTATCAAATTTGAGAAAGATAAATGCAGTTGTTCTTGAGAAATCGCGGTAACAAAGTTTCATGGGGAAATCCAAGATGGCCGCTTGGTGGCAATATTAGATTTTTGAATCAAACCACAAAAGGTATCTTACACAACTAAACTCCAAGGGGAACCTGTGTACCAAATTTGAGAAAGATCCATGCAGTGGTTTCTGAGAAATCACTATAAAGTTTGATGGGGAAATCCAAGATGGCCATCCAGTGGTCATATTGGATTTTCGAATCAGACCGAAAAAGGTATGTTGTACAACTAGACCCAAGGGGAACCTGTGTACCAAATTTGAAAAAGATCCAAGCAGTACTTCCTGAGAAATGACAATGTTTCATGGGGATTTTCGGTTCGAAGCAGAAAAGGTATCTTGCACAACTAGACCCCAAGGGGAATCTGTGTACCAAATTTGAGGAAGATCCAGGCAGTAGTTCCTGAGAAATCGCGATAACAATGTTTCATCGGGAAATCCAAGAGGACTGCCTGGTGGCCATATTGGATTTTTGAAACAGTCCACAAACAGTATCTTGCATGACTAGACCCCAAGGGGAACCTGTGTACCAAATTTGACAAAGATCCATGCAGTAGATCCTGAGAAATCATGATAACAAAGTTTCATGGGGAAATCCAAGATGGCGGCCTGGTGGCCATATTGTATATTCAAATTGCACTTAAGTACACATGTTGTACAACTAGACCCAAAGGGGAACAAGTGTATCAAATTTGAGGAAGATCCATGAAGTAGATACCGAAAAATAATGATGACAACATTTCACTGGCAAATTCAAGATGGCCACCATGGCAGCCATATTAAACGAGAGATCCTGAATGATCTTGGCGCCCACCATTGTCCGATAATTGTAAGCTAATGACAAGAGGATCTTTTTGTCCATTGTTACTAAGACGATTGAGTTGTAATTTTGTTTACAGAATTTCGAATCTGAGCGAAAAAGATCGAAAAAGGGACACTGGAAAATACCAAGATATAATCTTTCTAAGTTTCAGAAGTTTCAAGATTTCTAGAAACTGAACTTATGTCGGTTGTTATAGTACAAGAGAAATGAGCAAAGTTAGCCTGAAAGTGAATGTACATGTACGGAGGATCCTTCGTCTTCGTTTTGTAGTATTTTTATTTTATTTATTTTTTTGCACATGTCATCATTTGATACTGGAAGCGAAGAAAAATCTATTTGACACTTTGGCATACTTAAGATTTTATAATTTGGAACGAATGCTAATTCTGTTCTGTTTACTGGACTAGTTTGAGATATCTCTTTTAAGATACCATGCTCGAAAATAGTAAGATGGTACAATACTTAATACTGAAGGCATCCGGTCCGCGCAGTTGAAACTTCGAATTTGAAAGTGTCTGAATCTTGATTATTTCCCATGGATCGAAACATGCAGTAGTTTACAGTTGTCGAGTTGTGACATTGTGTCACAAGAGTGACGTCCCTCATGTAGCTGACCCGCCGGCAGACGAAAGGGTGGGGCAGTTCACTTGCAACTGCATGGACTAAATACATTTTAATTCCGAATTATTTGAACTCCTTGATATGGAAGGTGAAGATATGGATATTCTCTATAGTCAATATATAGAATATGCCCCACCGTTTGATCCACCGACTCTTGTGATGCAAGGTCACAACTCGGGAATACAGTATTAATTGGATTTTCGAATCGGACCGATAAAGCTATCTTGCACAACTAGGCCCCATCTGGGACCTGTGTACCAAATTTCAGAAAGATCCATGAAATATTTTCTGAGAATTCAAGATAACAGTGTTTCAAGGGGAAATTCAAGATGGCCACCTGGCAACCATATTGGATTTTCGAATCTGACCAATAAAAGGTATCTTGCACAACTGGGCCACAAGGGGAATCTGTGTACCAAATTTGAGGAAGATCCATGCAGTACTTCTTGAGAAATCACGATAACAAAGTTCATTGGGAAATCCAAGATGGGCGCCTGGTGGCCATATTGGATTTTCGAATCGGACCAGAAAAGGTATCTTGCACAACTAGGCGACAAGGGGAACCTGTGTACCAAATTTGATAAAGATCCAGGCAGTACTTCCTGAGAAATCACGATAAAGTTTCATGGGGAAATCTAAGATGGCCGCCTGGTGGCCATATTGGATTTTCAATTTGAACCGAAAAAGGTATCTTGCACAACTAGATCATAAGGTGAACCTGTGTACCAAATTTGAGAAAGATCCATGCACTACTTCCTGAGAAATGACGATAACAAAGTTTCTTGGGGAAATCCAAGATGGCTGCTTGGTGGCCAAATTGGATTTTCGAATCGGACCAGAAAAGGCATCTTGCACAACTAGACCCCAAGGCGAACCTGTGTATCAAATTTGAGAAAGATCCATGCAGTAGTTCTTGAGAAATCGCGATAACAAGGTTTCATGGGGAAATCCAAGATGGCCGCCTTCTGGCCATATTGGATTTTCGATTGGGACCGAAAAAGGTATCTTGCAAAACTAGACCCTAAGGAGAATCTGTGTACCAAATTTGAGAAAGATCCATGCAGTACTGAGAAATGGCGATAACTAAGTTTCATGTGGAAATCCAAGATGGCTGCCTGGTGGCCATATTGGATTTTCGAATCGGACGAGAAAGGGTATCTTGCTCAACTAGACCCCATGTGGCACCTGTGTACCAAATTTGAGAAAGATCCATGCAGTAGTTCCTGAGAAATCGCGGTAACAATGTTTCATGGGGAAATCCAAGATGGCTGCCTGGTGGCCATATTGGATTTTCGAATCAGACCAGAAAAGGTTTCTTGCACAACTAGACCCCAAGGGGAACCTGTGTACCAAATTTGAAAAAGATCCATGCAGTAGTTCCTGAGAAATCGCGGTTTTAAAAGCGAAACCAAGTCGCAAACAGTCCCCCGTCTGCATCGAATTTGTAGACTACCACGTGGCAGGCGTGTGTCTGAGTCTGTCAGCTTGCACAGAGTGTTTTGTCTATCCTCGGTTCAGGGCAGGCGTAATAAACCAATAGCGGCCAGGAAACAGCATTATCAAACTTCAACGAGTTGGAATGTAAGGGTTACCCGCAAGCCTCCTCGAGGTTGTTGCTCCGTGGAAAGCTCTGCACGGAGCTAGCAGCAGAGGTGGCATGCGGAGCTCCTCGCGGAGGAATTATCTCAAGAGCGCGAAGCTTGCGGTTAACACTCATCACTTCCGCCATCTCTAAATTTGCAGGCGGCGTGTTCAACTTCTCAGACTTTTCGATCGGGATTTTAATGGAATCAGAAGGAAATGGTGAATGAATTATACAGCCAGGGTCACAATAGCCAATCATGGATGGTGGAAGCGATTTACGTGTGCAATCCCATTCCCGTATGTTAACTCATTTGTCTGTTCAGTCTCTGACCACGTGCTGTCCACAGGCTTGTATTATTCCCGAGTCGAGTTGTATGGTATTGGTTGACGGCGCACTGTTATAATTACGTAACCGTTTTGCGAAACCAATTGGTTACGTAAAAATTCACATCGTAACCGAACAATAGGTTACGTAAGACAAAATTACCGTAACCGATTTTTCGGTTACGTCAATGAACCAATTTTCGAGGCCTGCACAACTAGACCCCGAGGGGAACCTGTGTACCAAATTTGAAAAAGATCCATGTAGTAGTTCCTGAGAAATCGCGGTAACAAGCTTTTATGGGGAAATCCAAGATGGCTGCCTGGTGGCCATATTGGATTTTCGAATCGGATCGGAAAAGGTTTCTTGCACAACTAGACCCCAAGGGGAACCTGTGTACCAAATTTGGAAAAGATCCATGCAGTAGTTCCGGAGAAATCGCGGTAACAAGGTTTCATGGGGAAATCCAAGATGGCTGCCTGGTGGCCATATTGGATTTTCGAATCGGACCAGAAAAGGTTTCTTGCACAACTAGACCCCAAGGGGAACCTGTGTACCAAATTTGAAAAAGATCCATGCAGTAGTTCCTGAGAAATCGCGGTAACAAGAATTGTTTACGGACGGATTGACTGACTGATGGACGACGGACCGACGGACGGACGACGGACCACAGACGAAAAGTGATTTGAACTAAAAACATATCGACACCGCATGAACAAATTCTGGTGTACTCATTAGGGGGAACATGCCTGCCAAGTTTCAGCTTAATCAGCCAAGCGGTTTCAGAGAAGAAGATGTTTTCGCACGACGGACAATCAGGCCATGACATTAGCCCAAATGAGCTAAAAATGGAAATTGTTTCAAGCTTTTTCTCTAGGTAGGGTTACTTCCCTTTATTTTCACTAGAAATTACATTATGAAAAAAGGACTGTATCCAGTCTATTGCCGTGTCAGCAGATGTGCTTAGCTTGTGCCATTTCAAGCCACGAACTCCATATCTTTCTTCCGAAGTTGATGGAGAATATGTTTAAAATTGCCCTGGTAATAATTATCAGGTCAACTAAAGTGTAAACGTCGGCGAGTTTTCCATTCCTGATCTGGAAGTGGGACTGTTCACTTTATTTCTCAGAAGAGATCGCCATGCTGGAAAAACAGCACAATTTACGGTTGTCGCAGAACCAGGCACTCTCCTGCTCAAGAGGTCTTGAAATCTTGAATCTAGAGATCCGAGTATAGCCAACACTTTCATTACCATCGTCGCCTCTGTGCAGAGACTGAGCGGGGTATACCCGGGGTGTATCTATACAGTAGGAACATCCCTGTTAGTTCGTCAATCTCTTAACGTACAACAACAACAACAACATCCCTTCCAATTTCGAGCATTTCAACAATACAATTGTGACCAACAAGGCAAGTTTTCGAGTCTAACTATTCCTAGTTTTTCCACTCTTGACATGCTTGATGTACAAAGGTTTCTGAGGTCAGGACGATTCCACACTGCCAAAAATAGGGTACTTAAATAAGTTTTTTTACCTCAATTCTAGATAAATTACCTTAAAACAAGAACTGTTTTCTTAGTTTGTTCCATTTTGTCAGATTTATCTTATTTTAAGAAAAATTATCTTAAATAGGATTTAATTTTAATAGATATATCTTGTTATAAGAAAAGTTATCTTAAATAAGATTTATTTTTACCAGATGTATGGCATGATAAGAAAAGTTATCTCAACTAAGATATCTTTTCTTTGATTGTCTCCTTAACCTGTGGTTTCCTGAAAGAAATTGGTCATTGTCAATTTGTAAAAGTTACTGTTACATTTTGCCTAAGATATACGAGAAATTATATCTTCTATTTGAGTGAGGAACATATTTTTGTAATTTAGTATTTTTATCTGCAAGTCCACCTTCACGTGCGGTTATGGTTTTCATATGGCTTCATGTATTTTGCCGCCATTTTCAACTGAAGATTTCATGTTCTCTCACAATTCTCGCGAATTATGTTGGTATCCAGGTACATTATTGAGGAAACTCAACTGAGCCTCTCAATGGATCATTCTACAGATGAATGAGAGTAGTATGTTGCTCAATGTGTTCAATGAACTGAGCGAAAACGTCGAAAATGAGATTTGCTTTCTTTGGGAGTGGATTTACAGATATACAACAACAACAACAACAACAACAAATTGGGAAACATAAAGTAGATCCTAGGGGCTTCTGTTGGTGAAAGTGCGGATCTGCAGACGTGTTTCGTCGTTTTTGTCTACCTGAACACAGGCAATTAGAAAGTAAGTTTAAGACTGTGACATTGGTTTCAAAGCAAACACGAAAAATATATGTATAAAAAGCAAAGATACAAACTCGACCTCCCATGTGCACAGCAATGTAGAAACGTATTTCGAAGAAAAGCTTCGCCCATGTCGAAGAGATATAAGAAAGCAACACATTTTTATATACATTAGCTAATCAAATTATTTAATATTTTCAGTATAATGAGAAAAAAAATGAAAATGTGTTTTGAATTCCCCAAAAGTATTTTGGGGTTGAATAAGCTTATTCATTATACATGTCAGATAGGCATTCAAACCAAAGTCATTGCATCAAGCCAGTGACTGCAGTCTATTCAGGAAACATGTCTTTGAAATGTAAATTGGTGGCAGGTTGCCTCTGACAATCTTGACTAGCAAAAACTTTTGGGGCTTTGAGTATTTTAATAAAACATCAGATCTGGATTCTACATGGTATGCAGTGTATTGATTCCTTCAGTGTTTCATAGTTCTTTCCTTCAGCTTTGGAAGAATATTCGTATATGAACTTGGGTGTATGCTTTAGCTTGCAAGACCTTGCAACCCTGTCGGCGACTAAACATTGGGACTTTCTCCACCACAAGCACCTGATCAGGGCAAAGGCTGGGCAATTCTATTTGAACAGTTTAGGTGTTTTAACTATCAAGAGTGCAATATGCTGTTATATTTGTAATGTCTATGGAGAATTGAAGATGACAGATTTTCAAAATTTTGAGAATTATCCATCATATCTTTGGTGTTTGGCCGTTTTGCATGGTTTTAAATATATCAGTCTATTGTCATATTATACAACTTCGACATGGGCGAGAAATGTTGTGCAAATATATTTTAGTATTACTGCTATAAATGGAAAGAAATACTTGTCAAGGAAAGGTTTTAAGAATGAACGTCAGAACAAAGGCCTTAAAATAATTTCTTTATTTATCTGTTTTACATATATGACTTACTTTTGCCCTTTAATTGCATGATGATGGGCTGAAAGCGACGTTAAATTCTATTCACTCACTCATACTTCAATTGCATGACATTATTTTGATCATGTTTTTATTTTGCATGTATACTGCTAACTGTAACAAGCATATATTCATGTTCAGTTTTTGGCAGTAATATGATATAAAAAAAAATTAGTCGAAAACGTTAATTGGATTGTAGGAAAATATTTGAAGTGTCACTATGGAGCTCGTTTTATTGATCCTGTGGGGAATTGCAGCATGGCTGAAATTATTGGGATACCTCTTCTACATGCATAAACTTTTGCATCTATTAATATGTGAAGACTATTCACTACATGCATCATCTGAATAAAATTTCCCCATCTTTAAAATATTTTTTTTGTCATTTAATTTGATTAAATGTTGTTTAGCATGTTTTTTCTTAATTAAGTAAATGTTGCTAGCTCAAGATCCCTTTGTTGAATTTACAATGTAAGATAATTTATCTTGAAGATTGTATACATGTTTTCTTGAGTAAGAATATTTAACTCAACAGCTTTGAGAAATATTTTCTTATCCAAGTGGTCAGTTTTTCTTGAACAAGATAATTATCTGGAATAAGTTTAATATTCTTACCTCACTCCAAAAATATCTTACTTTAGATTTCATAGCAAGATAAATTATCTTACTGAAGAAAAAATAAGATTTTTTTTTCTTAGATGAGTAAAAAGCGCCAAGATAATTTTTCTTAATTAAGATCTTCGAATAAGATTTGTGAATCTTGAATAAGATTAATAAACTTATAATTTTCTTATCCAAGGAAATATCCATAAGTAAATTATTCTTACCCCACTCCATGATAATTTATCTTATTTCAAGATGATTTTTTCTTAAAATAAGTTTTTTTTTCTTGTTTTAAGTACCCTATTTTTGGCAGTGCAATAACCCCCTCCTCCGGAGGAGGATGGGGTTAATTATTATGAATTGTCCTAATTCCCACTTGGCGTGCAACATAGGCTCTCTATGTGATCCCAAGACACATTTGGCTAAAACACAATCCCTGAGAGGCTGAATAGATACCAATACATGTATTTTGAAGAGAATCTGTATCGCTGTCTAAAGTTGTCTCGAAACTAATAATCTGTATCGCTGTCTAAAGTTATTGTCTGGAAACTTAGAAAATGTGCAGGACACTCCAATCACTACATACCCAACGACACTTCATGCACGTGCAGGGCTAAAACGATCGATTCGCTGCAAATAAAACAAACTGTAACAGGCTAAAGTATTTTACTCACCTTTTCTGGAGGTAAATCTGTATTAAGGCTATTCACCAAGGGATTGTCATAATTCTTTAGAATTGGGTCATTTGGGTGGAAATCCAGGAGGAAGCGCTTAATAGCCTGAAATAAACATACACATTGAAATCCATTTAAAATTTGTGTATAATCCTCTATTCCTCATTTTGTCACCATGAGATCATGCTACTCCACTTATGGTTTGTTTATATATTTATACATTCATATTGAAGTTGGCCTCCATACTTGATGAATGTGTATCGAGAATCCGGTGCAGACTCGAGTAAGGCAATATAGAACATACCTGCAAGTTCAACAGTTTTCTTAGTATAACAGACATTCTATGGTCTACTACATGTAAAGTAAATCTATGGCATACTACAAAAATAGTATACTTTACCAGAGATATACCATAATATATTTGATCGGAGAGAGAGACATGTGGCTGTCGCCATCAGGACCCCTCGGGCCGGGCCCAGAGCAATTGTGGAAATAATGTTTCTGACCCCAACAACTCACATATTTGGGGTGGGCATAATTTTACCTGTATGATATAGATCATAGACAGACAAAACAATATAGCAATAGAGCAGTGATTACCTATAGTAGATGTAGTCGAACGATTACTGTCTATTCACAGCAATCCACACAGGTTTGTGTGAACTCCTGAAAAACACATCCCATGGCACCGACTTTCAATAGGCTTCTGGTACTGGCTGTATTAAACAACTGTATTAAGTTTCATTGTTTGTGAGTGAAGGACTTTTTGAGATAATGTGTTTACAAGGATATGGACCAACAGACATGTATAAAGGGGCAGAACTCTTGAAAAACACATCCGATTACACCGACTTTCAATAGGCTTCTGGTACTGGCTGTATTAAACAACTGTATGAAGTTTCATTGTTGTGAGTGAATGACTTTTTGAGATAATGTGTTTACAAGGATATGGACCAACAGACATGTATAAAGGGGCATAACTCCTGAAAAACACATCCGATTACACCGACTTTGAATAGGCTTCTGGTACTAGCTGCATTAAACAACTGTATGAAGTTTCATTGTTGTGAGTGACGGACTTTTTGAGATAATGTGTTTACAAGGATAAAAACAGACAGACATGTATAAAGGGGCATAACTCCTGAAAAACACATCCAATGGCACCGACTTTCAATAGGCTTCTGGTACTGGTTGTATTAAACAACTGTATGAAGTTTCATTGTTGTGAGTGAATGACTTTTTGAGATAATGTGTTTACAAGGATATGGACCAACAGACATGTATAAAGGGGTATAACTCCTGAAAAACACATCCGATTACACCGACTTTGAATAGGCTTCTGGTACTAGCTGCATTAAACAACTGTATGAAGTTTCATTATTGTGAGTGAAGGACTTTTTGAGATAATGTGTTTACAAGGATAAAAACAGCCAGACATGTATAAAGGGGCATAACTCCTGAAAAACACATCCAATGGCACCGACTTTCAATAGGCTTCTGGTACTGGCTGTATTAAACAACTGTATGAAGTTTCATTGTTGTAAGTGAAGGACTTTTTGAGATAATGTGTTACAATGATATGATGGACAGACGGACAGACGGAGGAACAGACGGACGGACGGACGGGCAGACGACGGAGGCAACGACAATACCGCTCGGGCAGAATCTGCCCGAGGGGTAAAAACCAAGTGGGGTGGAGCCGAGGGGCCAGTGGAGGCCTGCCCCCTAAATAATAATCGTGACTGAAGTGCCTTGACATGGAACAAAAATTAGGGCCTACTAGAGAAGCGTCTGAAATCTAAAAATTGTCCGGGGTTCTGACCCCCCTCTTTCTTCCTTCATGGGTCCAAATTCATCGTGGTTAGTTTTAAATTGCAGTTTCATGCAAAATGCCAACTTCTTCTGTGTGTTTGTTCTATCTGATTGGTGTTAACCCCAGCACAGTTTCCATGAATTATCAGTTTCATATCATATGATATCCACCTCTCTATTTCGGTAAAAATGTTAATTAGCAGAGTAAAACATTAATTAGAGCCAGAGGTTGCCACGTTTGGCACCCACAACTTTTCACTTTTCAGCTCGGCATTGATGCAACAACTGTAATATGCATTGATGAAGTGACCTTTTGTTGTAGAGGTGTTAGAAGTTGACTTTAACTGACCTGAAGATGGTTTAAATTGAACAACAATATTTCCGGATTTTTTGTTTGTTTTTTTTTTGGCCTCTTTAAAAGAGTCAGAAAGGCGGAAATTGAGAAAATCTTAACCCTAAAATCTTCTCTAAAAATGTGCTAAAGTGCATAGTCAAACAGGGTACAAAGGGATGAATGTCTTGTTGATTCACCATGGCTACATAGAGGAAATGACAGAAGGACCAGGGACAACACAAGGAAGGGATGAAGCCAAGGTGTAACAACAAAGATAGTGCCACAGCACTGTAGCTCATCTGGCTGTAACTGGAGAAAGTAGCTGTAAGAAATTTTTGCTAAAGAACTGTGATAGATGAGTTGCTAACTTGTGTTGTCCCCACTGAACACTAAATGATCCATGCAGTAATTTCCTCAGATTTCATGATAACAAAGTTTCATGGGAAATTCAAGATGCGGCCATATTGGATTTTTGAAATGGCCCAAAAATGGTATCTTGCACAACTGGACCACAAGGGGAACCTGTGTACCGAATTTGACAAAGATCCATGCAGTATTTCCTGAGAATGGTCCCATACCCTGATGACGTATTATGTATCTCTCAGTCACGTGATGAATTGTATTTTCATTCATCTGTATGACACGTGAACACTCATCCAGAAATCTTAGATGGATTGTGCAACACGAAACCAATTAATTTGTCATTGTCAACGCAAAGTACATGTCAAGCAAGGCGTGAAGGCCTATATGTAACCCGATACACCAAATTAAACCTTGCTCTTCAGACTGTGCCAGCTTAGCTCAGGGACCTCGTGCTGGCAATTAAGTTGATGTCATGTTACACTAAGGCGGTGACCGGCTAATTGAATTGTATAACGATGATAATTTGTCATTTAATTGCCATGGATGTTGGGGGCCTGCATTGCATCAAGGGATAGAAGTGGTATTTTATTGTCATGGATGTAGGGGGCCTACGTCATCAGGCTTCAGGACCATTCACGATAACAAAATTTCATGGGGATTTTCGAAAATCGGACCAGAAAAGATATCTTGCACAACTAGATTCCAAGGGGGGAACCTGTGTATCAAATTTGAGAACGATCAATGCAGTAGTTCCTGAGAAATCGCGATAACAAGGTTTCATGGGGAAATCCAAGATGGCCGCCTGGTGGCTATATTGGATCTTCAAATCCAATCACAAAAGGTATCTTGCACAACTAGACCCGTGTACCAAATTTGAGAGATCCATGTAGTACTTCCTGAGAAATCATGATAAAGTTTCATAGAGAAATCCAAGATGGCCGCCTGTTGGCCATATTGGATTTTTGCATCAGAGCAGAAAAGGTATATTGCACAACTAGACCCCAAGGGGAACCTGTGTACCAAATTTGAGAAAGGTCCATGCAGTAGTTCCCGAGAAATCGAGATAATGTTTCATGGAAAATGCAAGATGGCGGCCTGGTGGCCATATTGGATTTTTGAATCGGACCGAAAAAGGTATCTTGTACAACTAGACCCCAAGGGGAACCTGTGTAACAAATTTGAGAAAGATCCAACCAGTACTTCCTGAGTCCTGAGAAATCAAGATAACAATGTTTCATGGAAAAATCCAAGATGGCCGCCTGGTGGCCATATTGGATTTCGAATCGAAGCAGAAAAGCTATCTTGCACAACTAGACCTCAAGGGAAACCTGTGTACCAAATTCGAGAAAGATCCATGCAGTAGTTCCTGAGAAATCGCGATAACAATGTTTCATTGGGAAATCCAAGATGGCCGCCTGGTGGCCATATTGGATTTTCGAATCAGACCACAAAAGTTATCTTGCACAACTAGACCCCAAGGGGAGCCTGTGTACCAATTTGAGAAAGATCCATGTAGTAGTTCCTGAGAAATCGCGATAAAGTTTCATGGGGAAATCCAAGATGGCCACCTGGTGGCCATATTGGATATTCAAATTGGACTAAAGTACATATGTTGTACAACTAGACACAAAGGGGAACCGGTGTACCAAATTTGACAAAGATCCATGAAGCAGTTACCGAAAAATAATGATGACAAGATTTCACTGGCAAATTCAAGATGGCTGCCATGGCAGACATATTTAAAATCATATAGACACAGCATGAACAAATTCTGGTGTACTCATGAGCTAAAAATGTATCTCCTGTAGAATATCATGGTATCTTATGGACTGAAGACCAAACTTTGGTGAACAGCTTTCATGTGTGTGTGTAGTATATACTGACCTGGTATATTACATGTCGCTCATCATCTTGATTGAAGACACACTGGTTGAAAATGTCTCGGACATCGTAGCCCTGTCGGAGAAAAGACATTAAAACATTACATTTGTGGAGACTATAAAACACAATTAAAATCATTACCATGATTTCTGGCTTCTATGCTTTTGGGCTGATCTCAATATATTTGCTTTCTAGCTTGAAATTTGACTGGAGTGTGCTAACAGCATTTCTTCGGCAAATAGCAGGCTTGGCATCATGTAACATGCTTCCTACACCAATAGAAGAAGTTTGAAATGTCCTACCATGACACGCCTGGATAAAGTCTGACATGCATGTTATTTTTGGGAGTCCGAGTATGATAGCATGGCTGAATTCAGAATGCCTATTTCTTGACCTTTAAAATTAGGACATGGTCATCCTGTAGTAATCTCGAAAGACTCTCACAACACACCAATATTTAGAATGTTGGGACATTAGCTGAATTTCTTCCCATGATAGTTCTATCAACAAGAATATCAAGAGAAGTCAATCAAAACTTGTTTGCGCGCCTAGTCACCGAATAATAATTCTATTGAAGAAACAAATGTCACAGTTCTCACATCTTTCTCCATATCTGCTATGACCCTCCCTATGATTTCTACATTGATATTTCTCTTTCGCCCCATGCACTCGAGACAGGCAGCGTAAGACTGCATATCAGGTTTCTTGCCTTCCTCTTGGAGGTCGGAGAAAATCTTCTCAATCTTCTCTAATTTACCCTGGAAAGATGAACAAAGAAAAGATGGTGTGATCAGGATGAGTTGACATATAACCATAGGCATATATAATGCAACTGATCTGCATTGTAACCTGGCTGAATTGACACAAGGGGAGCAATCCCATATCACAAACAAAACAGGAGTCAAAAACTTGCATATCCCCGTCAGATGAGACAAAACAAGAAAATCTCATTTAACATCAAGTGAATTCATTTCGAGCTCAAAATTAAAATGCACAATATGGAAAGAAAAATGTGGAGAGTGTTATGTACATGCTGCCATTTTGGATTTACCCAGAATGCTTTGCTTAGTGAGTGATTAGGATTTTAACATCGCTTTTGACAATTTTTCAGTCATATCATGACCCCCCTGTCACATTATCCTGATACTGGGCCACCCAGTCCTTTATCTATCCTTTTCCTGTTTAGTACCAAGCATGGAGAATAAAAATGAATTTCATTCAGAAGGACACAAAATGACCAAATATGATTAGCTGTCGTGAAGTTTCCTGATGAGTAGCAGTCACTGTTAAGGATACAGAGCCCTCAGACAATTTTATACACACCCTCTTGAAATTGTTTTTTTACAGCTAATAATACGGTAATTTCCCTAATAATTCGCCTTGCAAATTTAATTCGAAAACGGCCGACTTTTCCCATCGTGATTTTCTCCATCCTAATAAAATGAAAATGGGAGCATTTTCAATATACCCGTGAAACAATAAATTCGAACACTCCAGTTTTCGTCACGAAGTTTGTGCCGCTGAAGGTAAAGTGAATATGTTACTAAGAATAATTTGTTACTAAGAATAATTTCTGTATAATTAAATCGTGTCCAACAATACGCATGGACACAGAAATAAAATACAAATGTTCAGTTTTTGTTATTGCGAATTCTCCATATCAGAGAACTATGATCGGAAGTCACTAATCGGGTTCTTATTAGCTGGAGGTTGGAGGCGAAAATGCCCGTCAACTGGTCATTTTGAGGCACCTACTTGATCAATAGGATATAATTTAACGGCAATTTGAATGATATTTCCGATGTCTCATTTTCTTCAATAAACAGATGATATGGAAGAACAAAGATATAAATGTTTCCCTCTGCTTGTCCCTATCGGGGCTTCGGCTTAACAGTTAGTTTGTGCACAACTCCTATGCCGAGGGAGGCATTATTTCATTTCTTCAGATCTGCAAGAAGTGTCCCATACATATTGACTGCAGCGAGGGAGCAGTTGAGTATTTCATTTGAGCTACAGAGAGATGCCAATAGACATTGATGCTGGTGTTTTATTCACTCGCCAATCCAGAACGACGTTTCCATGTAATAAAATTACAGACGTCAGTGTTTCCAACAACATGATAATCCAGTACCCGCGAAATAATGCGTGAACGAAACGATCATTCGTGTGTCGGTTACGCAAATCCGAAATGGCCAGAATGAAAAGTCGGTCAGATGAAACAAAAGTTCCAACCTCTTCTCCGCAAACTTTTACCACATGGCATGTGTCTTTCAGCATACCAAATTACTGAGCTGGTGTAACAATTGTTTTAGAAGCGACACTTAAGTCAAAACGCATGTGTCGTGCTTTCAAGCGTATCATCTCTTTGCACTGGGATGGGATGGATCGTTTGACCTTGAACTTGCAAATTCCCGCCAAGTTTGTTTCATAAAATTTACGTTAAGTTTTACTACAATGATTTCATTGGCTGAGAACAGTCAGCGGGTCGCGAATTACCTTTCCTGGGGCGAGCAAATGATCTTATTGTGTCATGCCAAATAAGCTTAAGCATGCCTAGCCCGCACATGGTTTCAACCGGACAATGTAATGTTTCTTGTGAACAGGCAGTCCTATGATTATAATATTTGTGTTCCTGTGTTAACTTTTAATAACTAAAGCAAACAAAATGATAGACAAATAGGGTACACAGGTCTGCGTAAATACACCACCTTATCATGTGGATAATAACAGGAAGTTTGTGTGTATGGATTGAAAGGGGGGGGGGGATGTTATGAAAGAAATAAAGAAAACCCTTTCACCATTGTCTGTGATCTTCCAGGCTTGTCGATACGTTGTCATATACAAATAATGCTCGAGCAATGTATTAGAGAAATATAAGTGAATCATTTTATTTAGCTTTATTGGTCTAACAAAATATGATAATAAAATGAGGATTTTTGTGATGGCTCATTTTTGACGCCAAATAATAGTCGGCTGATTATTGTCCGCTTCACCTGAAAATAAAATGAATAGCATATAGAACACCAGGAGATATGTAATAAATTGAAACAATGTTATAAAGAAGTTTCAAATGCTGTTGTGTCAGTGATACTGATGGGGTGCAGAAAAAGCCATGTGGACGTTTGCAAATGTTCATGCATGAAGTCGATGGCATCTTGCTTTTCTCATACGAAAAATTTAGTTGCTGTGAAGAAATCCGACGCAATTCACAAGCACACGCGTTACAAATTGATATAACCGGGAACGTCACCTGACAGAGATTGAACCCCTAGCTGGGCCTCCTGTGTAAACGGCCCACGTGCGTCACACACTTTCAATAAAGGCCAGGTCAATAGGGGACAGCGAGGGGTTCAGCATATACGATGGACAAATGGATTACATTCAAAATCTCTCAAATTTGTTACTTAATATAATAATGTGTTTCTTTCTATCATTACCAAGGGTTTATTCGTATGTTATATTAATTCAAAACACGATAATTTTAATTCACCAACTTGTTCACAAAATTCACCCGATTACTATATAGTTTTACGATAAATAGTCACATCGGACTTTTCATAAAATCAATTCGGAATGCCGATATTTCTCCCTAAAGAGTCCCAGAGTCTTTTAAATGAACTATGATGGAGATATCAAACATAATACACGGTAATAAATAGATCACAACGATCGCGGTGAAGCGGTCCGCCATTTTGGATTTTCCCAGAAAATCAGTACAAACAATTCGAAGTGCTTTTCTGGAATTAGCTCGACAAATAAATCGAAAGTAACCAATTTTTGGAGTTGCGAGTTTCATCAATGCATTGCGAATTATTAGGGAAATTACCGTAAGCCTCATAGCTATGACAATTATTGTATACATCTGTTGCAAGAGTATTTCTCAAGGTTGATTGGTTGTTTGCAGTTTAACGTCGCACCTAACCTTATTGGTCACACAGCGATGATGACCCAAACAAACATACCCTAGCGAAACCCTAACCTAACAAACACCTAACCAAAACTACAAAAAAAAATTGAATTTCGAATTTTGAAAATTAGGCTCTACAGACACTGGTGATCACAATGGAACGTCAGAGAGCCTAATTTGTTTGGCACTTTAATCTACCTCCTATGCCAGACAAACATGGTATGGTAAACCATGCTGCCCTAAGCGGTATTTCTCAAGGATTCCAAATATATATAAATTTGTTCACTATAAACATAGTTGTTGTGAAGATATTTGGATTTTAATCAAATTAATTTCTAAAATGAGCCTTCTTTTTAAAATGGCTATTTCCAACAAAGTACTCCACTTATTGTCCAATGCATCATCATTTCTGGTAGAAGACAACTCCAACAGGAAATCCACGTCTCAGTTTTTAAAGTTTTGGTCTAGTTCTTGTTCTATTGACTTCTACATGACTGTTCTAATGGAAAATTTCTCTATAAAATCGAATAATAGACAGGTCCCAGCCAAGAAAAAACTAACATTTTTTCCTGTCTAAGTTTCTGAGTGGTTCCGTCATTCTTGACTTATGCCCTTTCAATTTAGCTGAGGGGCCACCCTGGATTTGGCCTCAAATCCAATATGGCGGCCAAAATCCAAAATGGCCGCCAATACCCATAGATGGTCACAATTTCCTGCTCGAAAATCAATTTTCTAACCACAAACTAGTTTTTTTTCTAGTCGTACGTAGGGTATGAATAATTAGTTAATTTTGGAATGATTTGTAATTGGTCTGAAAATTCAACATGGCCGCCAAAATCCAAAATGGCGGCCAATGTCCATTGAATCACACATTTTTCTCCCCTAATATGTAGAGGTGGACTATCCTTGGTTCGAATGCGTCCTGTGGGGTGTCATCTTGTAGCTCTCGGGGTGTAGACCCCGATTTGAGAGATATCCATGTCATCTGTGACGTCATCAGTACGAGTAGTAGCGAAAGCGGGCATTTTTGGGGTGCGTGGGGGTGTGTTTGGGGTAAAGATGAACCATCCTTGGTGCGAATGTTTCATGTGGGGTGTCATGTTGTAGCTCTCGGGGTGTAGACCACGACATGAGGTTTTTCCATGTTAGCTGTGACGTCATCAGTACGAGTAGTAGCGAAAGTTTCGGAGGGGCAATAGAGAGCGTTTGGAGTAGATGACGGCCTTTTTTTCCATCCAGCTACCTGGTAGAGTTACCTGTGAGTGTGAGTGTATGCGCGCGTATTCATCATTTTGCGCATGCGCAGTCTGGCCGTAGTATAGAAAGCAGGCATTTTGGAGATTCGTGGAGGTTTGTTGAGTGATTGAGGGACCATCCCTGGTCAAATGGACCGTGTGGGATATCAGTGTGAAGCTCTCGTGGGTCAGACTGGCTTGTTTTCATTGGAAGTCGCGCCAATCTGCGCATGCGCATTTGGGGTGTAGTAAATAAAGTGATCATTGTGGGAGGTGCATGGGGGTCTGTTGAGTGATGAGGGACCATTATTGGTGTGAGGTGTCGAAGTGAAGCTTTCGTGGCATAGACCATGACTTGAGGGGTGTCCCTGTCATCTGTGACGTCATTCTTGACGTCATCAGTAGTAGCCAAAGTGGGAATTTTGGAGATGTGAAGTAAGGTGTTTGGGGTAAAGAGGGACGATGTCCTAGTGAAGCTTTCGTGAGGTAGAGTCAGACTGGCATGTTTTTTATTGAAAGTCGTGCCAATCTGAACATGCGTGTAGTAAGTAAAGTGGTCATTCTGGAGGTGCGTGGGGATGTGTTTGAGCGATTGAGGGACCATTCTTGGTCCGAATGCGTCTTGTGAGGTGTCAAAGCAAAGCTTTCATGCTGTGGACCACGACTTGAGGGATATGCGAGTCATCTGTGACGTCATTGCGGACGTCCTCAGGAGGAGTTGTAGCCAGAGTAGATATTTTTTGGGGTGTGAAGGAAGGTGTTTGGGGTAGAAATGGACCATCCCTGGTCCGAATGCGTCATTTGAGGTGTCATCTTGTAGCAACACCCACCAACGTCAAGCTCAATGCTTCAACGCCCTTGTGAATTAGCCCCGAAGCCCTGTGCGCCTATACGTATCTCTACGGGTGTAGTCCGTGATAAGTACTATTCTGATTGGTTAGTCCAAAAGTAGAGCAACAACAGCAACAACAAGAACAACATCAAAGATTACAGGTCAATCCTTTTATTATCCCTCCATCACAGCACATCCACGCTAAGGGAACCGCTATGGGTGTGTTTACAATTCACTTATGCTACAGTTCAGACCAGCTTAATCTTCCAATTAGTGAACAGCGGTTACGCACCGATAGCGCGCCAACGTGCTGGCCTAATCACCAAGACTTATTATACCCCCCATGATGTGACCCTTGCCGCCACGCGCCGGTAGAATATAGTCCGGTCAAACCACTGAACCATTGTGAGCATGTCGGCGGTAAACAAAGGCTCCCCATTGGCGCGCTTGCCGGATCGTGCGCTAACAGCCGTCACCGCTTAAAACTGAATTGTTTTCAAAGAGTTCCCTTCTGGCGGTGTACGGCAAGAACACAATCTATTCTACAGTTTAAATTACTGGCTAAGTAATTAAAAAATATATAGAAGATTTGACTTCTTCAATAAGAATGCTGTAAATGTTTATCTATCATTTTTTTGTTTGCGCTCCAAGGAAACTCGGCCGTCTTGTGAACATTCGGTTGAGACTACGAATAATCTTCATTAACAAAAAGTTTCGCCAAAGATAGCTTAAAGTATGCCTAAATATATTATCAGAATTCATAAAACGTTGGTGTGTGCAAATTGCGAAGGCCGCCTCCTCTTTCAGAACGGCCAGTAAAACGGTTGAACGCAACATTTCAAATGAATACAGCTTCGTATAAATTCAGACACACGGGCGAGTCGAGATCATAATCGGGGCAACATGCAGTGCTCGGTCAGACTAGTTGTCTCTTTGGCTTGTCTTGTTACAACCGCCTAACCAAAATATACACATAAACTCAAAAGATCAATTAGCCCCTTACAGAGAATGACAAATACTCCAATTGTATATGCTCTTTATTCGTTACCGCCCGACTGTTAAAGGTTGCACACGAAATAATATATAACTTCCGATGAGGAAATAAGAATTAACAAGTATTTATGGCCCACACATCCATCGTTCCAGCTAAATAACAAAAACGAAACAATAACAGAGATTTCTACCTAAACAATAAGTTAATGCCATTTCATTTCTTTTCAAACGAGACGCAGACACGCATTTTGTTGGACGAAAGCGGGATATCGCTTTACCCCGTCAGAGAGAGAATGCACTGTTATGTTTAATTCTCCACTTGTTTACGCCAAACTTAACGAGATGATTAATCTTTACAGTGTTGTTTTCTTGCTGACAATATAACATCCGTTATACTGTTCGACAGGAAGTATACATTAACACATATGAAATGTAGGTCTTGATGTTGGGGACGGAGGGAGGGACTTCAGCTATAAATAATAATAAATGATCAAAACGAATACGCCGCAGACTTTAAATGTGTACTTTCATGTATTTGTGCATGAATAACCTGCGATGATATACGTACATGTACTCAAGTGAAATCGTATTGAACTGCCGTCGACTGTACTGTTTTCATAGTAATATGGATTATAACTTAAAGTGAAAGATTTTCCCATCAGTCGGTCTTCTTCCTGCCAAATCATACTGTCGGTTCAGTAAAATATAACTTCTGCACAGTAATATGTTGCAAGATTTCAAACACGTGTTCTCATTTTCCCGCGAAAAGCCACGTGGGGTCAAACTGGTCGCGCGGGGCTATATTAAGCATGTTCAGACAGCATCCAACATTTGTACCAAAGTTCGTCTGGATAGCTGGGTTGTGTGTAGATGCCAGATTTCATGAGGGTTGATCTATTTCACAGAGGAGTGAGTTCTGTTTTATTGGTGACAAATCCTCAGAAAGGGATTACCAGACTTCAATCAAATCAATCAACCGATTTCTAGTAAAAAGGTACGGGTATTACATAATTCGTTTCATCGGTTCTTGTCCCACTGATTAAATATAAATCCGGTAGTAAAATCCCAGGCATTTACTCTTGAATGATCAAAATTAACTTTGCAAGAATTTGCAATTTGCAAGAATTTTTGAATATATAAAAACGAATGACTTGAACTTGCGCATCTGTATGAGAAGCGGCCGTAAGATGAAACTTCCAATAAACAAATACCCATTCTTTAATACCAGAAACGCTATTCCGTGAGACGCGCAAGTCTGGGTCAACTTTGAAAGCAGGTGTCCGACGAAGCACAAATTACAATCCATTTTGCAAGCAGTGTTTATGATTAAAATAAATCTTAAATCTATTTCCTTTTACAAATTTTTAGATGGAATGCAAATACGCTTGATCGAGGTCCACGTGTTCGCCGGTAACACAAATTCATATACCTGGTGTTATTTAATAGGTATGAATTACAGGCAGACATTCTGTGCAAACAGTTAGCTTCGTGCCGATTAACACCACGTGGACTCCCAACTGATTTTCTTGAGCTCTCTCGCGTGAACGATCGCTCGCTAACAAAGACCTCACTAGCGGGCTCTTACTCCTGCAGCTCGCTTCCAGCCATTGTCTGACCGTGCTGATAGCGCGCAGCCTGTGTACAATCATGTCGACGGACTACATTCAACAGAGTTAGAACAACGGCCAGCCGATAATCATGGGCATTGGCGCGCTATACCTTTGTGTTGGCGCGCTTCGTTTGCGCGCCGTTGGTGCGCCAACACTAACCTTTCAGCTGGTCTGAACTGTATTGTCCGTGTATTCAGAAGTTCATTGTTCTGATCTCAGAGTGGAGTCATCACACGCATGTGCGCGTACCTGTGGTGCACCCTGTACTCTATAGCCACTAGGGTATAGGGTACACCAGAGTGCGGGTGCACCACAGGAACGCGCACATGTGTGCGATGACGTCACTTCCGAGCTCTGAGCTCCAACCATTTGGACCAAACATGGTCCCTCTCTACCCCAAACACCTTACTTCACACCCCCAAAATTCCCACTTTGGCTACTAGTGATGACGTCAAGAATGATGTCACAGATGACAGGGACACCCCTCAAGTCATGGTTTACACCACGAAAGCTTCACTTTGACACCTCACACGAGGCATTCGGACCAATAATGGTCCCTCGTCACTCAGCAGACCCCCACGCACCTCCCATAATGACCACTTTACTTACTACACCCCAACTGCGCATGCGCAGATTGGCATGACTTCCAATGAAAACAAGCCAGTCTGACCCACGAGAGCTTCACACTGATACCCCACACGGTCCACTTGACCAGGGATGGTCCTTCAATCACTCAACAAACCTCCACGAATCCCCAAAATGCCTGCTTTCTATACTATGGCCAGACTGCGCATGCACAAAATGATGAATATGCGCGCATACACTCTAACTCTACCAGGTAGCTGGATGGGAAAAAAGGCAGTCATCTACTCCAAACGCACTCCATTGCACCTCCGAAACTCCCGCTTTCGCTACTACTCGTACTGATGACGTCACCAGATGACATGAAAAAACCTCAAGTCATGGTCTACACCCCGAGAGCTACAACTTGACACCAGACACGACACATTCGGACCAAGGATGGTCCACCTTTACCCCAAACACACCCCAAAAATGCCCGATTTCGCTACTACTCGTACTGATGTCACCGATGACGTCACAGCTGACATGGATATCCGTCAAATCGGGGTTTACACCCCGAGAGCTACAAGATGATACCCCACAGGATGCATTCGGAACAAGGATGGTCCACCTCTACATATTAGGGCAGGAAAATGTGTGATTCAATGGACATTGGCCGCCATTTGGGATTTTGGCGGCCATATTGAATTTTCAGACCAATTACAAATCATTCCAAAATTACCTAATTATTCATACCCTACGTAGGACTAGAAAAATCCTAGTTTGTGGTTAGAAAACTGATTTTCGAGCAAGAAATTGAGAGCATCTGTGGTTATTGGCGGCCATTTTGGATTTTGGCTGCCATAAATCCAGGGTGACCCCTCAGCTAAATTGGAAGGGCATAAGTCAAGGATGACGGAACCACTGAGAAAAAAAATGTTAGTTTTTCTCTTGGCTGGGACCTGTCTAACTCCCAGTGTTGAACTTGGAAGTGAATTAAAAACACTATTATAAGTATCAAATTCTAAGACATGGTTAAGGAGTACATAGTGTATCAAATAATCACACCAAATTTCAGGTCTCTAAGATAAATACTTTTCGAGAAATAAACCATGTCCATATAAAACAGGTGGAAAAAAAAAATAGCAGAAATCGATCGAAAAGGCAAAAGGTCCTTAGGTTGTCTCAAATTTTTCACTAATTTCAATATTGGATAAACATGGAAAAAATCCAATATTTTAGCAACCCAACCCCACTCCAGGCATAAAGACCTATCACATGATGCTATTTGTTGGATATAATTAAGGGGGATCATCAGCAGAAAAATTTTTCTTTCAAAAATGAAGTTATCTCAAAGATTTTTATATATATTGGATATATGATCAAAAGTATTTGAAAAAAAACATTTTCCCAAAGATATTTATATCGGTTGCCATGGTAATGGCAGCCATCTTGGATTTTGGTGCTTAACTTAGGAATGCATTATATGCCCAAGTGAAAGAGCTGAGTTCATCAAACTGTTATGTGTCCCTTTGTGCAAATAAGAAGTTTCAAGCCAATATACCCATTGGATACAAAATTTGAGCTGTTTTACTGATTTTTACGAAATACAGCACTAAAAAGGCATATGCTTTTTTAGTGTAAATCAGTAAAACAGCTTAAATTTGGTTTCCATTGGTTAGTTTTGCTTGAAACTTCTTATTTGCACAAAGAAACACACCACAGAGATACCCTGCAAGTTTGATGAAGTTTGATCTTTTACTTTAGCGTATTATGCGTTCCTAATTTAGCCCCAAAATCCAAGATGGCCACCATTACCAGGACAACCGATATATATATCTTTGTGCAAATGATGTTTTTTCAAATAATTTTGATTGTGTATCCAATATATATAAAAATCTTTGAGATATCTTCATTTTTGGAAGTATCAAAATTTTGTACTTACCCTCCCCTTAAATAAAGTTAAAAGAAAAAAAAACGAAAAAAAAACTGAAAATAAATTGAACATATATTTTTTTTACAGAGAGCTATAAAATCATGAAAGAAACAACTAATAGGGAAGGGAATTTGGCTTAATGTCACACACAAGTTTGTTTCACTCATATGGTGACAGTCAGTTTGGTTTGTGGAGGAAGCCGGAGTACCCGGAGAGAACCACCGCCCTTCGGCAAGTAACTGACAAACTTTCACACATGGACCAGCTGGGCTCGAACACGTGCCGGTTCAGCGGTGTGGAAACAACTAATAAAATTCAATGGCAATGATCCTGTATTTATATTCCTTATAAAATATAAACATTAATTTATAATAGCTGGAGAATCTCAGCAAAAGAACTGCAAGAGAAAGGAACTATCCAAAAGACATTTTCTATTTGGCCAGTTATCCTCCTCGTGTTTTCTTCTCATAACTGATGGCAACAAATCTGTCAAGGGCTGATCGACCACAAACTTGAACCAAGCTGAACAGTTTTACAAACATTAGAAGATATTATGTTGTTGTTGATATTATGCCATCTGAATGTATAAATATATTTTCAAAGTATGCTTAGCAAGAGCCTTCAGTCAAACTTGCGAAACAAGTTGATTGTAAAAGATTGCCATTTTTCCCCATTAATTTCAGTGTACAACTGATAAATTCCATACAAGTTAATATTTCATCTTATAAATAGGAGGTGCACAGCCTTTATGTATGTTTTGAAAACTTAAAAAGTTTCAGGGACTAGCTGATAAAACAAGACTGTCAAAGCCACATTGAAATTCATGGTGAGTCCAACACCTCAAGTCCAAAACACTTGACAACAATATCACATCTAAAATTGAATGATAAACTAAAATGAGCTTAACTCTTGGAAACTAGTTGACCTTGGAGCAAGAACACATATCCCACACTGAAATCGACAATAGTCAAACACAAGAAAATAGTAGTTTTCCTGCAAATGGATTTCTTTCAGACAAGAGAATTTTTCATGAAGGAAGAAGAAAGTGATGAAGTAAACCTTTGTTCTTGAGTTGATAAACAGGTATGAAGTTCATAAAGGATCCCTCTCCCTGTTAAATTAGTAAATGTATGGTTTTTATTTCACAACAGTTTAACTAAATGTAGCTGTTTCAAACACGGGAGACAACTCCACAGGACACATGCCATATACATGAAGGGGAGAGAACTCTGAATATTCCAACCTAACACATACAGTTAGCTAAACTTGATTCAGTTTTGGGGGAGTGTGACCTTGACCTTTGGCAAATTGATGTATGGCTCCTCTTCGCCATGCAAGCAAGGTATTTGATACCATTCCATACCTTGAAACTAGAGATATCGCATGGACAACAAATGTTAATGGATGAATGGACAGAACGCAACATCGCATTACATGACCTCGTCTTCGACAGGCATATGAAAATTTGACATAATGATTTCCTGATTTTGGGGTCACAGTTACCTTGACCTTTGACCTTGACCTAAATTTTGGTACACGACACGTCTTCCGTCAATGTATCAATGGACACAAAAAAATCATGATTTTTATGAATTTCATGATTTTGGAGGTCACAGTGACCTTGACGTTCGGCCTTGACCTACATTTTGGTATGTGACACATCATGTCCCTTGACCTAAATGTTGGTACATGACAAACCATCTCCCCGTAATTTCTCAATGGACACAAAAGATCATGATTTTTAACACAATTTCACGATTTTGGGGTCACAGTGACCTTGACCTTGACCTACATTTTGGTATGTGACCCATCGTGTCCCCCTAATGTATCTACTGACACAAACAAATGTTATTTTTAATAATTTCCTGATTTTGGGGTCACAGCGACCTTGACCTAATTTTTGGTATGCGACACTTCATTTCCCCCTATTGAATCCATTCACCAAATATTATTAATTTTTAATGATTTCCTGATTTTTAGGTCACACTGACCTTTGACCTTGATTCTGGTGTCACAGTGATCTTGACTATTGACCTGGATCCAAATTTTGGTACATGACAAAACGGCTACCCGTAATTTCTCAATGGACTCAAAAATCATGATTTTTAACAATTTCATGATTTTGGGGTCACAGTGACCTTGACCTTTGACCTTGACCTACATTTTGATATGTGACACATTGTGTCCCCCTAATGTATCTACTCACACAAAGAAATGTTATTTTTAATAATTTCCTGATTTTTGGGTCAGTGACCTTTGACCTTCGACCTTGACCTATATTTTGGTATGCGACACCTCATTTCCCCCTATTGAATCCACTCACAAAAAATTAGAAATTTTTAATGATTTCCCGATTTTTCGGTCACACTGACCTTTGACCTCTGACCTCGACCTACATTTGGTATGCAACACATCGTCCCCCCCTAGGGCATCCACTCACCAAAAATTAGAACTGTAGATAGAAAACTGTCAATGATCAATGATTTCCTGATATTAGGCAACAGTGACCTTTGACCTCGACCTCAATTTTGGTACGCGACACATTGTCTCCACCTAGCATATCCACTCACAAAAATTGCAACTGTGGATAGAAAACGTTCACAGATATAGACCGGACACGAACACTTCAGTGATTTTCTGTTTTTTAGGCCAGTTACCTTTGACATATGACCTTGACCTTCATTTTGGTACGCGACACATCGTCTCCCCGTAGGGTATCCACTCACACAAAATTAGAACTGTAGATAGAAAACTGTCCCAGATATAGACCGGACACGAGGGACGGACAGACGGACGGACGGAAACCGCCATCACATAATACGTCCGCCTTTTGGCGGGCTTATAAAAATTAATACTGTTATAAATAAAATATATATAAAATTAAAACCTGTTTAACAAGTCTGCATCGAAAACCTATCCAGTCAGAAAGATTCAGCTCCCCCCCCCAAACCCCTTTTTTTGAGAGACCTAAGAGGTCAAAATTAATGATTAGTACCTGTTTGGCCCAGGCATGCATAAGGATATTGTAAACGGTGATCCCTCGTATTTTGAACTGTGATAGGTCTGTTGTTTTGTCCTTTGCCTCGTCTATGACAGCAGAGTTTTCCTGAACGCCACATTTTCCATTGAACGTGTAGAAATTCACAACAAGTTGAGCATGGTTTAACTGGGAAATATAAAATGAAGAGATTCAATAAATGTGAATATTCGATATGCATCCACAATATAAACAAACTTTGGTTGCTTGATGTGACAATTCTGTCAGTCAACCTCTACTTAATACGCTGTCCCAGTTCCTGTTGAAGTCAACTGAAGAAAACATTTCTTGCTTTCCTGAAGTTTCGTTTATACTTTTCTAACATGTCCAATGGATACAAACATTTTTCGCAGATACAAGTTCACATGTAGATTGGGTATAAATTGGTCTCACAATGACAATAAAAATGTGCTAGTGAAGAACATACCATACATTTGTAGACGAGGGTTCAATTGAACAAAATGGACAGATGGACAAGTGAATCAGAAAGTGGATACAGTCTGAGCATGCATATCTAAACCTTGAACATAAAACAGAAGCCGTTTGTTCTGCTCACAAAACTTTAACATGAAAACAGAAAGTTTACTATTAGTCCAACTCTTGGTAATTTGACCAAAAAATGATATTACTTTATATTAAGCATGCCTCCATAGTTTCAGAACACTCTGATGCAGGTACAGAGGAAGCAATTCAACTTTTAGAGGGTGGGGGTTCTCTGGAAATTTCAAAAAATTTACCCTTCTTTTTACGCACTTCGGCACTTTTTCAGAGAAGATTTCAAGGTGAAATTTGTTTTCAAAATTTCCCCCTTTTTCAGAGAGACAAGATAAAATATTCCTGAAATATTGGTGTTCAGATGAAACCATCTTCTCGTCAGTTTAGGTCAGTCAACTTCTAACAACTCTACAACCATCGATGCACAAGTTGTTGTATCGATGCCCAGCTGAATTATTTGAAGTTATGGGTGCAAAACGAGGCAATTGCTGCTAATAATGTTTTTATTGAAAAAGAGAGGTGGATATCATAGGAAACCGATAATTCATGAAGACCTTCCTGGATATAACACTAAATCAGATAGAACAAACACTTTGCATGAAACTGCAATTTAAACCTAGTCACGATAAATTTGGACCCATGAAAGAGAAAATTTTGAGATTTCAGACACTTAACTATTAAATTTCGACCCATTTAAAGCAATCTGATTAAAACTCAGACTTAATAACCGCTCCTCTATCTGACATGTCGCTAATTAAGATCTGGGACAGTCCCTATAAAAATCTGCCGAGCATGTCAGACTGGCGACCAATCACAGTCCAACTTCAATAGGCGAAGAGGTGCATATATTCAGTGGCGGCGAAGTTCAAGGGCGAGATTGAAAATTATGGTGTGCCATGAATTTGATATGCCCGCATTAAAGCAGGAGCAACTGCAGATGCTTTCTTGCATGCTACGTAAAAGACACTGTATAGCCGTTCTTCCTGCCTGCTACGGGAAATCTTTATGTTGCCGAGTGTACGGACGAGGCCCAGAAAAATCCAACCCAGGCGACTGACGAAGTTCTTGCTCTCGGCTCCAGTCCATGAGCGATCACCGGAGATTATTATTTGCTCCCCGTTGTTCTCTTCAATGACATACCAGGGATATTTCTTGCACTGCTGGATATATAGGTACAGTTATTTTGTTTCATAAAATCAGTTCATAACTGCATCGCAACAACAACGTTAAAGGTGAACTGCAAAAATTTAATTTTATCTAAAATGTTGCTTATATACATCTTGTCTCATGTGACATATGCGTTTTTGGGGCAAATATATTTTGCAAAATTGTACTAAATAACAATATTTAAGTTATCCTGTTACAAATCCGTCTTGAAAACTTGCATCGCTCGTCTCTCTTGGTTTGTAGAATATTATGACGTTATAGCGGTCTCCTTCATTCTAGTTTTATTTAAATGTGATGTCATGCTACGTCGGATGAATGAACGAGGACCACTATAACGTCATGATGTTCCAAAAACAACGTGAGGCAAGCGATGACGTTCTGGCTCTCGTTTTCTGGTGGTATAAGTTTTGACTTCTCATATACCCAAAATAAAACCCACAGAACTATTACCACACATATTTGTAACAACTATCATGACTATAAAAGTTCTTGTTTTATGACATTTTAACAGAACATTGGAAAGCTTTTCAGTTCACCTTTAATATTAGGAGAGAATCTGACACGCTATACTACGAGGCGTCTCATTGGGCGACTATTTGACCCGGAAGCTATTTGATTCGAAGTTCATCTGACAGATTTGTTATAGGGACTGTCCCAGATCTTAATTAAGGGTTCACAACCGATATAGAGGTATTTGTTGTGTAATAATTTACCGCTGGGACGTCTTTCACCCCCAGTCAAAACCCCGAGATTGCGCAGCAATCGAGGGGTTTTGACGAGGGATGAAAGACATCCCAGCGGTAAATTATTACACAACAAATACCGATACGAAGGTTTTGAACCCAATTCTAACCAGGAGATATATTTGAATGTAGAAATAATCAACAAATGCGCAAAACTGATTCTCTCTGAGCGCAGCTGGTACATTTTACCCCCGCCGCAAATACAAGCAGTGTTGCCTGGCTTGCGTGTGCAGCAATGGTTGAACCGTTACCCGGACTTGCCAAAAAAATATATCGTGCAAAACAACTGATTCTTTCAGTGCAGAGAACTAAAATATTTTATTGATTTTTTATTGATTTTTCATACATATTTCTTTCCCAAGATTAACCACAGGAATATGAGAACTAATGAGCTGGAGGTGGTGTTCCCCAGCATGTAAGTTGACCTACATGTCACATGCTTGCCATGGATACGGTACCGGGACAGTGACATTTCCAACACGAGCAGGTTCGCGTTTGTCTGCATTTGTGGGCGAAGGGCTAAGAAGAACGAAGTTATATTATATCTTTTTTCTCATACAGACTAGCGGGCAGTTTAGGGCTGGAAATGGAAATCAGATATCGAGTGCCTTTGCACTCATTCAGTGTATCACGGCAAGAATGTTCCTGTGTTATTGCGGGGGGTGGTAAACGCACTCTCCCTCAACTGTGATGAGCTGTTTCACGAGGCAGTATTTTGTATTCTTGCAAAACCCGTTGCTATGTGGAAGTTTACCCTATATACATCCTGTATTTGCACACGACACGCATAACACAGGTTAGAATTAGCGACATGTACGACAGAGAAGCGGTTATTAAGTCTGAGTTTTAATCAGATTGCATTTAAAGGCACTCCAGTCACAATTATTGAGGGGGAGGCAAAGTAGCCCCTTCTTCATATTGGGGGGGGGAGGGGGGTGGGGTGATATATGAACCTTCAACATAACAGAGAAAGAGTCTGTTCTGTTTACAGGACTTCAACATAAACACTGAATGTAGGCTGATGACAGGAGCCAAGCAAGCTGGAAAGCAGCCAGCCAAGATGTCAACCAGTCAACATCAATCTATAGAGCAGATTCCATCTGTCCAATAAAAGGGGATCTATAATTATTTATGATTGATCTGGTTGATGAGTATCTGACAACTTACCATGCCAGCATAAACACAAGCCTCAACATAAGATTCAATACTTTGATTTAATTGAGAATGTTTCCTTTCCAAGACTTTTTTCTTCAATGCTAGAGCCGCCTTTTCAGCCGATGATACTTTGGATGATACTTTGGAGGATTGCTTCTTCTTTTTCACTTTTGTTGTTGTTACATGTGCTTCCGATTCTACACTTTCAGTTTCAGCCGATGATACTTCGGATGATACTTTGGAGGATTGCTTCTTCTTTTTCACTTTTGTTTTTGTTACATGTGCTTCCGATTCTACACTTTCAGTTTCAGCCGATGATACTTCGGATGATACTTTGGAGGATTGCTTCTTCTTTTTCACTTTTTTTTTTGTTACATGTGCTTCCGATTCTACACTTTCAGTTTCAGCCGATGATACTTCGGATGATACTTTGGAGGATTGCTTCTTCTTTTTCACTTTTTTTTTGGTTACATGTGCTTCCGATTCTACACTTTCAGTTTCAGTTTCTGGAATAAGCTTGGTATGAGGAAGACTTGCAGCTCCCAGTTCATCTAAATTATCTCCAGGAGAGTTGGGCCAGTCCAAACTCTCATATTCTTTCTCAGGCTGAAGTTTGTGTGAAGAGAACTTTATCTGTTCCATCCTACTGGTCAAAACTGAAGATGGATAGAAAAGTAAAGATAAAAAATATAAGACTGAAAGGAAATCAGGACTCAAAAATCAGGACATGCTAATTGCTTTTTTAATGACATCCCTGAACTTTGTTAACAGTGCATAGCCAATAGTTGAAATAATCACAACAAAAGGCAACTGTCGGGCCACATGGACAGGAAAGTATACAAGGAATATTCTTTCACCAAATTCCATTTACACAGTGTCATCGTCTGAAAAGAGTGCCATCTTTTGTATACAAACTGTCACCATATTCCAAAAATAACTTCATTATACTTCATACAGAGTGCTTCGTATTTTTTCATGCAATTAAATGCATACATGTAATATATGTAGATGTATGGCTAAAAACATTAATTTAGAACAGAATCGGGGAGGAATGGACGGAGAAGGTGGCTTCTGCTTATATATAGGTCATGTTATACATACTCGGGTCCTTTGATATATGGATCCTGTTATACATAAGTCCGGTTTTATATATGCAGGTCCTGACAAGTCTCAAAGTTTCTTCAGTTTCTTGTCAGAAATATCCCAAGGGAGATAACTCAACACACACATGGTGTTGTTTCCATTACTTTTCCACTTGCACAACAGCCAGTATACATGTACCAGTCTCTCGTGTTGTAAACTCTGCTAGATCTATTGAGGACTCCCTGGATATTGCTTTGGTTGAGTGATCCCTCTCCAATATCACTCAACGCTGAATTTCCAGTTTTGAGGGCAGTGACCAACAGCTCTCTTGGCATGCTTGGAGAAAATTTTTTGAGAGTGATTGGAGCACGAGTGATCACTGCTTAAAGCTGAGAGACTAGTATACATGTAAATGACATTGCTGTTGCCCAATTCTCATAGCATCCGATTGTTCACCTTCTTATGTCAGATATACCCTCCGATGGGGTTGAAATCGTCGCACGCAGATTTTGGTGCACCTGGCTCTCAGTCAATCAACATCATCCGCTTTTAATTTTAAACAGAGCCGAGTTGGCTCATCATGTCATAGCTAAACAGGAAGTTTTCCCGAATATTTTTGAGTAATAATAGCACTTGTTAATTCTTTTACCATGCAGATATACAGGATGCATTTCCTCATCTCTTTCATATGTAGATCTATACATGCGCCCGGTGTTGATCAAAATCGATACAGACCGAATGCGCTTGTGTGCCATGTATTTCAACACAGTGCAGTCAGAGGGTTTTACACAGATTTAAGAGGTCACAAACTCTGGCAATGGGAGAATGGTTTCCCGAGCCCTTGTATTTCTGAAAAGTGGCGGAGTAGGGATATTCTTGCCCACAGACAAGACTAAATTTGTACATTGATATTTTATGCCCCTTTATACAATACATGAAGGATTATCTGCACATTACCAACCAGTACGACAAAACTTTTGTTCTGAAAGGCATACGATCCAAGCAATATACCTTGTAATAATTCCCCATGAACAATACCCTTCTGGACTTCCACTTCTAAATTCCTCATAGGTTTGCCGATCTGTTTGTGGGAACCAATTAAGGTTTTGTGTTTTGAGCCGATTGTGGAGGACATCCTCGTGTACATGTAGGCTGCACCGAGAGGGTACTCAACTGGAAAACAAAGTAATGGAAACCAAAGTAAATAACCAACACATACATATAACATTCACTATTCAAAACTTATACATGCACTATGAGAAGGGAGTGAGTGAATGTGTATGGTTTACAATCCACTACCCTCAGGTGACAGGGTGGGGGTGTGGCTTGGGAAATTTTGCCTTGAGGCTGAAAGTTTTTCGATACATCACACTCGTGCTAAACAATAATATTAACTGGTATTCAATTGATATTGCTGGACTGTAATTAAGATGTTGATCATGATAACTAGACCACAGCCTGGCCATCTTGCTTACATATGATATGTATAATGTTCAGAAATCATAGTCTAGATAGCGAAAATAATACTAATGAAAGCTCATGTGAAACACGAGAGAAGAGCATTTCCCCCGAATTCATGTGTAACACATAATTTGATACTCATCTTTAGATCTCCCCAATTTGCACACACTCTCTATTAGGTGTGACAATTTTTTTTAGGATGGGACATAGGGTGGGGCATATACCCCTGGGGGATGAGCAAGGGAATCATACTTGGTAGTAATGCCTCTGAGAAGGGATTTCTTTACCAATGGGCGAAACCCAGTTTGAGGCAACACCATTTTGTGGTTCATGGGCCTCACCTGCCAAGATTAAACACGAGATTGACCTAATCAAAACCCCTTGACTTTCCCCCAAGTGATTTAGACCCATGTATAGTGTGAATTGGGGAAGAGATAGAACTATGTGGGATGATCAAGCAAGAACTATGTGGGATGATCAAGCAGAAGGTAATTTACAATTTGCTGTGTATGGATGTATCAACAGATCAGTGTATGCAGGCCTCGAAATTTGGCGCGAACGAAACGATCGTTCGCGTGTCGGTTACGCAAATCCGAAATGGCCAGAACGAAAAATCGGTTACGTGAATGCACTTCTTGAACATATGTTCTGGTAACAAAAGTCCCAACCTCTTCTCTGTCTGTCCACTGTGCAAACTTTAACCACATGACATGTGTCTTTCAGCATGTTTTAAAAGCGAAACCAAGTCGCAAACTCGACCCTGTCTGCATCGAATGTGTAGACTACCACGTGGCAGGCGTGTGTCTGAGTCTGTCAGCTTGCACAGAGTGTTTTGTCTATCCTCGGTTCAGGGCAGGCGTAATAAACCAATAGCGGCCAGGAAACAGCATTATCAAACTTCAACGAGTTGGAATGTAAGGGTTACCCGCAAGCCTTCTTGCTCCGAGGTTGTTGCTCCGTGGGAAGCTCTGCACGGAGCTAGCAGTAGAGGTGGCATGCGGAGCTCCTCGCGGAGGAATTATCTCAGAGCGCGAAGCTTGCGGTTAACACTTGTCACTTCCGCCATCTTTAAATTTGCAGGCGGCGTGTTCAACTTCTCAGACTTTTCGATCGGGATTTTAATGGAATCAGAAGGAAATGGTGAATGAATTATACAGCCAGAGTCACAATAGCCAATCATGAATGGTGGAAGCGATTTACGTGTGCAATCCCATTCTCGTATGTTAACTCATTTGTCTGTTCAGTCTCTGACCACGTGCTGTCCACTGGCTTATATTACTCCCGAGTCGAGTTGTACGGTACTGGTTGACGGCGCACTGTTATAATTACGTAACCGTTTTGCGAAACCAATTGGTTACGTAAAAATTAACATCGTAACCGAACAATAGGTTACGTAAGATAAAATTACCGTAACCGATTTTTCGGTTACGTCAATGAACCAATTTTCGAGGCCTGTGTATGTAGTATAGAATTAAGCATGCCAAGTATTACAGTTCTGCAGATACAGTTGGTTACATTCAAGCATATAGGACAGAAAAAGAAATTAATGAGCTTCAGGGATTCATACAAGTCGGTTTTTGCCACCGGTATTCGGTGGCAAAATTCACTAGGAAACTCAATTCGGACTGTAAAAAAACTGAAGTGTGTGCGTTTAACACAGTAAATATTCAATTTCTCAGCTATAAACTCAATTCCGGTGAATGCTAAAACTCGTAATTCGACCAACAACTCCGTTTAAAAATTTTTTTAGACGTACGCGCGTCATTTATTGAGAAAAGTTCGTTGAAACGCACCTTGTTTACAAGATCGTTTACAGGAACACATTCTCCACGTTCGACTCGAGATAAAAAAATTGAAGGGCAACAACTCGTGTTTCCATTTACACACTGGGATTTGGGTCACGTAGTAGAAATGCGTCGATGTTATTCGGTAAAATGGTCATGTGTTTTGAAGTCTTTTCATTGACCCCGCGAAAACCTGATCACCTGACGTGACCCGACTTACTTATTGGTCAACCATAAAATATCGCCTGAGTATGCATGCGCCGAATTCGACAGAATCACAATGGCGTTTGGCTTCGCTCACTGAAACCATGCGTCGCGTAAACAACAGGATTTTTACTGAATGTTTAATAAATTTTCAGTATTCTTTATCCAAATTGTAACCAGGAATACACATCATGACATCTATAAGATTTTAGACAAGTTATGTAGTCGGAATGAAGCAAAACAGACCGTCCATCGTAGTAATCTGAAAGTGATAAAATTTCTTATGTGAGTTTTACGGTACAATATTTTTGCCAAATTGCGTTTCCTAAATAATTCTAAAGCTGTAAAATGCCAAATATGTTCCAAATGTATGTTCAGGATTTCAAATTAATGTATCGTGCATCAAATACCATCCATTATTTCATTTATTTGTCGATTCCAACGACTCGACAGACACCGTTTTTGAACCCATTTTGAAAGGTTCAACACTGCTTGACAGCCTGGCACTCGGACATCGACAGCACTAGGGTTAAGAGACAGTCAGGAAGGAGTAAAACACGTTCTTAAAATGTCAAGTTTTATCTTGGGATATATTTCCTGAAATGAATTTAGTAAATTGTCATGCACATTGAGTCATTTTGCACAATTCCACTTAAGAAAAACCAATCCATTCATACAACATGAAATCTCTAGTTTTAGGTGGTCGATTCAGGTGGTCGATTGGTTAGGCTACCTGGTTGATCTACTAGGAGATAAAAAAATAGCCCATTGGGCTTCAATACCCCTCGGCTATCAGTTATTGTTTACACCCAGCACTCATGCATTGTAGCCCCGTGGGGCTTCCGGGGATTGACTGGGATGTCGTTGTGCACATCGCAGGTCATGGTAAGAATATGCCTCAGCTCCTCAGAGAGCTTGTCGTAAGAGGCGACAAACTGAGGCACCAGTGGGGTTCCCGGGTGTGAAAAGGAATAGGACCCAACGTCGTGATATGACTGAAATATAGTTGAAAGCGACGTTGAATCATATTCACTCACTCACTCACTCATGCATTGTATAATATCATCAGTGTATTTTTAGAACTAGATTAACAAAAATGTGATCTAGTAGGGTTGGCTGTAGTTCGCTTTTGCCAAGGCTTGAGGTTCTGGTAGAGCATGACCGACCGAATTCTTAGCTCTAAATATGCTATTCTAAAAAGCTTATAATCAAATAAAGTAATTTTATCTTGGAAATATAGATCAAGGTCAGTCATCTTCAAACAATTTCAAGTCAATTCTAATTTAATTGCATAAGGAACAGGAATTTGGAGACCTTAGAGTTAACATATAGAATTTGACCTTTTGAAAATAGGTCAAGGTCAGTGATATTCTTCAATAGACTTCAGGTCCAGCCATAAGTGGTATAAATTTGGACAACGTAAATCTTTCATGGAATATTGTACTAAATAGAATCTGACCTGGATAAAATAGGTCAAGGATAAAATAGGTCAAGGTCAGTCATCTTCAGCACACCTTTGGAGCATCACCAGATGTACACGTAGTATTAATTTGGAAAGCCTAGCTTTATTTCTCAATGTTATATCATAATAAACAGTATATATAAATAGGTCAAGGTCAGTCAACTAGGATAGGCTTCCAGTCAATCACGAGTTGCATATATAATATGAATTTGAGACCTAACTTTAATCCTTCAAAAAATATAGCAAATACTAAAATTTGACCTTGATAAAATAGGTCAAGGTCAGTCATCTTCAGTACACCTCTGGACCTTTGCCAGATGTATACATACATGTAGTATCAATTTGGAAAGCCTAGATATATTTCTTCATGTTACACCATAATAAACAGAATATGACCTTGAAAAAATAGGTCAAGGTCAGTCAACTGTGATAGGCTTCTAGTCAATCACCAGTTGCATAAGTAATATGAATTTGGAGATTCTAGCTTCAATCCTTAAAAAAATATAGCAAATACTGTGATTAATTCATTTGACCTTGATAAAATAGGTCAAGGTCAGTCATCTTCAGAACACCTCTGGACCTTCGCCAGATATATACATAGTATTAATTTGGAAAGCCTAGCTTTATTTCTTCATTTTATATTATAATAAACAGTATATGAAGGTCAAGGTCAGTCAACTGGGGTAGGCTTCTAGTCAATCACCAGTTGTATAAGTAACATGAATTTAGAGATCCTAGCTTCAATCCTTCAAAAAATATAGCAAATACTATAATTTGACCTTGATAAAATAGGTCAAGGTCAGTCCTTTTTAATAGGCTTCTGACCCTTCACCCGATACATTTGTTGTATGAATTTACAATGCCTGGCTATAATTTTTCTTGAGATATCGTGTTCACAAGAAAGATGGACAGACAGACAGACAGACAGACGGACAGACGACGCTGACGACGACAATACCCTTCGGGCAAAATTTGCCCGAGGGGTAAAAAACGATCACCTGGACCAAAAATCAGGGGATCAATTTTTTTATCACCCCGTGCGGTCTTATTTCGAGGCCTGTTCAACATTTTAGGGAAAACCCCTGATTGGGATTAAATATCGCAATTCAGATCTTGTTCATTCCAAATTAGGAAGGATATGGATTATTTAAATTGACAAAAATATTTTCATAACTGAAACAATGCTATTAATTGGGGTGCAGTTGTCGGTAGGAGATGGGAATTGAGCCATCTCTGATAGACTGTACCCCTAGAAAGCTGACTTTGTGGTGATGGAATATTCTATTCTTGTTCAAATAAATTAAGACAGTTCAATGATTATGTCAAATTTGATGTTATATTACTTTATTCTAAGCTTTAAACTCTTTCTCAGAACCATTACATATGGCGGCGGCAAAAACACAAAAAAACTCAATAGCAATCAGGACGCCAGTGGCAAAAACTGATAAAAACTCAATTGAGGTAATAAAAATACTGAAATTTCAGTATCCGGTGGCAAAATTTTGGACTTCTATGAATCCCTGAAGCTTATACATGTAAACTAAAGGGGCATAATTCTGTAAAATATGGGCCAAGGGGAGTCACTTTCGATAGGCATCTGACTTAGCACTAGGTAAATAAGTGTTAAAAATTTGGTGGTTGTCTCTCCAGCGTTTTTGCCTAAAATGTGGTACGGTAACGGTCGGACGCACATGGCGACAACAATACCCCGAGGCCAAAATGACCGAGGGGTAAGAATACCAGTAGATCATAGATAAGTTTCCAAAATTTAGCACCTGTACTGAACACGGATCATGCCTTGTACGTTCAACTACAGATCTCAAAATCTGAGATTATTACATCCGAAAGGGGCATAACTCCATAAAATACAGGCCGAGATAACTATTTTTTTTGCAGGTATCCAGAATACAACTGGATAAAAAGTTTCCTCATAATATGGTAGCTGTACCAAACACAGTTAATTATATAGAACTGGTTACATTCAAGCATATATCACAAAATCAAAGATAACTGCACCCGAAAAGGGGCATAACTCTGTAAAATAAGGGCCGAGGCGAGTAATTTTTTGTTGGCTTCTAGAATACAACAATATAAATAAGTTTTCGAAATATAATAGCTATATCGAACACAGATCTGTAGATATAGTTGGTTACATTCAAGCATATAGGACAGAAATAGAAATTACTATATCTTTAAAGGGGCATAACTCTGTAAAATATGGGCCGAGGAGAGCCAATTTCGATAGGCGTCTGACTTAGCACTAGATAAATAAGTGTACAAAATTTGGTGGCTGTGTCTCAAGCGGTTTTGCCTAAAATGCGGTAACGGACGGACGTACGGATGGACGTACATGGCAACGATAATACCCCGAGGCCAAAATGTCCGAAGGGTAAAAAATGAATATCAGAATAAAAATAAAATTTCAAATTGCCACTTTTTTTTGCCACCAGAGTTTGAACATAAAGATTTCAACACTTTTTTTTTATTCCTGATTGTGTGAATTAGACTGTTGTATTTTATCTGAATCAATGCCAGCAAATAAAAAATTAATGCCAAATATTTACGTACATTATTCATTAAACTTTTACATATATTTTGAGAAAGGATATCCCTGGTCAAATGTAACAGTGTTCATGAACACAGGCAGCCTGTCTAGACAGCTGCTGATTGACAGACACGTGAAAGACAGATTTTGTTAACAAGTTTGCTAAATCAATTAAAATAAACCATTGGGGGCAGGTTCTGAATAGACCGCCGGGAACAAGAGTCAGTTACGATAGCAGCAGTCTAATACCAATCTGACTGATAGCAAGCGCTACATAATATATTGGTAAATAAACATTACAAAAACACAGGAAGGAAGCAATCAGAGATTGCTCAATTGTATGCCCCCCCTTCCGCTTTAATCCGACACTGCCCCGCCATTGTTCTGTTCTGTATCGATCGGTGGAGGCCTTCATGATTATGAAAATCCTATTTCAGTCAATTTTTTTGCCATGCCTCGCATAATACATATTCAAAGTATCGACCAGCAAGTGCTAATACAATGTTTTGATGCAAGATGGTCGCCGGGGCTTTCGTCAAATTCGAAAATGAGACCTACATTCCTTGGGAGTATATTGTGGTGAAATTATGAAGCGATCAGTAAACTTTGAATTTTGCACCCAATTAACTCTTTGGGGCAATTTCATACTTCAGGACCTATGTGGTCTGCTTTGGAATGTAGAATGACATATATATATATAGCCATTTTCCCGGTCCAAATCGGTTATGGACGGAGATCCAGCCTGGACAAATAAATATATCCCATTCACTTAGGTTTGATAAACAAAGGATCATAACTCTTGAAAATATAACGAAAGCAGAGAAACTTCATGCTGCACAACTATGGGGCATTGACCACATTTCTTGCAAATTTCATACTTGTCCATGCAATATTAACCGAGATCCAGCCTGGACAAGTCCTAATTCACAAAGATTTCAAGAAAACAGGGCCATAACTCTTGAAAATATAAGCGAAACGCGGAGAAACTTCACGCTGCACAACTACAGGGCACTGACCACATATCCTGCAAATTTCTTAATTGTCCATACAATATTAACCGAGATCCAGCCCGAACAAGTCCCAATTCACAAAGATTTGAAGAATAAAAGGGCCATAACTCTTGAAAATATATGCGAAACGCGGAGCAACTTCATGCTGCACAACTACAGGGCACTGACCACATATGCTGCAAATTTCATAATTGTCCCTACAATATTAACCGAGATCCAGCCCGGACAAGTCCCAATTCACTGAGATTTCAGGAACAAAGGGCCATAACTCTTGAAAATATAAGCGAAACGAGGAGAAACTTTACGCTGCACAACTGTTTGGCACTGACCACATATCATGCAAATTTCATACTTGTCCCTACAATATTAATCAAGATCCAGCCCGGACAAGTCCCATTCACAGAGATTTCAGAAAAAGGGCCATAACTCTTGAAAATTATATCGGAACTCGGAAAAAACTCTACGCTGCACAACTACGAGGTACTGGCCACATTCCATGCAAGTTTCAATCCTGTCCATCAAATATTAACCGAGATATTGCGCGGACAAGAAACTCGGACGGACGGACGGACGCCCCGACAGACGGACGGACGGACAAAGCCATCGCTATATGCCCCCCCTCTAATTAGCTCAAAAATAAATAAGTTAATCACTGCCAAAACACAAGCGTTGTCTGTGACCGTAAAGGAGTTGGGGCTTCTCCAGGGGATATCCAAGCTCATGATCTGAGAGGCGGAGCTACTGAACTTCCAGGGGCACCTCTGAGGGATATGCAAGCTTACGTTCCGCTATTATCTGGCCCCGACAAATCGGCCCCGGGGGCCAGATATCAAACTGGGTGATGACAGGAGGCCTATTATCCCTCGTATAGGAGTCCCACCAGGGCCGTCCCCGGCAGTACCGTTCTGGTCAGGTCCGCATATATAACAGCAAGGTTTTGAACCCTGTTGCAAATGGCAAACGTATCGTCCACATAACGAATCCAAACTTTTGGTTTCAATTCGGGTCGATCGAAAATCGAGGAGGCCATAGAAATTGTTGATAAAATGTTTCCGTTCTTGTGCTTTGCATAGAAACATCCCAATGACACCATCCACTCTGACATAGAACGGAAAGGACATACTCAGGGGATAGTTCAACAAGCTGAACCCTGCTGACATTTAATTTTGTGATATTGACAATGCAGGGTTCAGCCGTTGAACCGAAATTTCCTATCGCAAAATTTTCGGCCTCCCGACCTACACATGTAGGTAACAGAGGGTGGATTTGCGCTCATAACAATGGATAATACCTACCGATTTGTACTCGTTTGGATAGATTACGTATAATTTGCTTACTTCCCTGGCCATTTATATTCTCTGTCCATCTCCTTTCATTTCCATAAACGATAAAAAATATCATCGCAGACGATCTTCCAAAAACGAAATCCACCGCCATTTTAGAACACTATCATGTGACCCTGATTATCTAGCGTGATGTTATTCTAAATTCAGGATTACAAGAGTCGGAAAAACTGAATCCGCTTAGTCGATCCAGTCGCTTAGGGAGATGATCCCGTGAATTACATTTTTCAGTATGTGCCTTCTATTATGCTTGATACCGATAGTTACAATTTTACATTTAAAAGCAGATAATGTGAAAGCCTTATGAATGAACCGTTTCCGACCTTCCCGTCTACAGTCCCGAAATTACAATCGAGGTACGATCAGTCTCGTGTCACCATAGTGATATTTTCAAAATGGCGGTGGATTTCGTTTTTGGAAGATCAGCCGCGATGATTTTTTTCTTTTGCCGTTTATGGAAATTAAAGAAGCTGGACGGAGAAAATAAATGGCCAGGGAAGTAGGCAAATATGTATTCTATCCAAGCGAGTGCAAAGCGGTAGGTATTATCGATTTTTGTGAGCCCAAATCCACCCACTGTTACCTAGGTCGGGAGGCCGAAAATTTTGCGATAGGAAATTTTGGTTCAACGGCTGAACCCTGCATTGTCAACATCACAAAATTAAATGTCAGCAGGGTTCAGCTTGTTGAACTAACTCAGGGGAAGTGTTAGCCCCAACTGGGACCTACGATACGATACTTTTATTTCAACCTTTGTATGGGTACAATGGTCAAGGGGAGATCACTCCCAACACATAATAAAGAGAACAATCTATTTACAGTACAAACAAAACAAACAAAAAAACAAACAAGAAATTCAAGGTATCTAGACACATGATAAAGAGGGTAAGCTATATACAATACAACAAAGTAAAACGAGATCAATTTTAAAGCATGCCTAAGCAAAGGTGATAGTTTATAGTGCTATGTTCTGGCAGTAGGCCTGGAGAGCTCCTTTGATCTCTGGGTCATCATTTCGTGAATGAATTTCCCCACTTGTAGGGCAGTTGATTGATTAACATTTAGTATTTCTGTTACTTTAGCTGTGTCGTCTAGAATTGAAATTTGGGTTGCTGGTGTTCATTAGTTGGAAAAAAAATTTGCGTGTTTTTGTGAGACTTTCACATCTGCAAATGAAGTGGGCCTCGTCTTCTATTTCTGTTTTGCATAATTTGCAGAAACGAGCTTCCGGCTTAATGTTTTTGGAGCGTCCTTTTTCTATTTCCAGGTTATGTGCTGATATGCGTATTTTTGTGAGAGCCTGTCTGTAGTTTTGATTTTTTATGGTTTGTAGATAGTGTACTTTGCTGTCAGATTTATGTATCAGTTGGTATGTTTGAAGTTTTGAGGTGTTGTCGATTTTTTGTTGTTTGTAGTCGTTGAAGGTATGTAGTTGCGTTTCTTTAAGTAAATGGATAGTTTGTTCGGTTATGTTGGTTGGAGCTGGTATGTTTTGTTGGTCAAGCAGTTGTGGAATATAGTTGTGCCAGCTGGTTTTATGATTATTGTGTAGTTGTTTGCTACATTTGTAGGCATCAGAGAGGATCGAGTTGCTTGCATAGTTTTCTAGGCGGAATTCATATTTTAGTATGGCAGTGTTTAGGCGTAACAAAAAAAATTGTCTGTTTCCGGGAACCCGACCGACTGTAAGAATGCCGAAATGGCAATGCTTTTTTTTTTTTTTTTTTTTATAAATCTGCGGGAAGAGTTATTTCCCTTGGCCGAAGTTCAAGAATAGTTATCTCCCTTATCGTCGCACATGCGCCCAGCGCACTGTCGCCATACGGCATGGCCGCCCGCCAGAACAGCTCCGGTGTTGGTTTCCATCTATCCCATGGAGGAATACGGACAAAGGAATTATTGTCTGTTATTAGCGACGAGTTGTTTGTGAACTTATCCCATCGTTGTCAAATACAAGGCTGTAACTGCCGTTGTATAGAGTTGGAAGTACTGATTCAAGGAGCGCCAGTTTTTGATGGTGAAGGAATGGAACTGTCGAATTTAGAAAACGAAAGCGTAAGACGCATTTCTGAGGAGTTTGGACTAAAACATTTTTTCTTCACCTGCTTGAACAATCACTGCGCAGAAAAGTCTCAGAAACTGAGTGCTTTTGACATTTTAATGTCGAAAGAGGGGACGTTACCAGATCAACATCAGGTATTTAACAAACAATAAAGACAAACTGTTCAACGATGTCATTCAACACCTGTCAACAGATCCGGAAAAAGTGGCAAATGGGGTGATTCCGGCAAATTGGCCTGGTGGTTATATTATTCATAGTTGAAAGCGTTTACATATATATATTTTTTTTTTCAAGAATAAATAACTGGAGTTTTGAACTGAGCACTTTCGGCGCCAATTTACAGGAGTTTGTTCCACTGACAAAATTAAAAATTTACTGTAGTTACGCTTATGTATTTTGTAGGAAAGTGAAATATGTTGTTGACCTGTCAAAAATTATACATCTCATGCATATAACTTGCCTATTTTGTGCCTTTCCTGCCGAAATTCATATTCTACTCATCAACACATGTTCATCCAAACAGAAGGGAGCCATCCACAATCTTGGTATTTCATTAGTGTAGATTGAAGATGGCTTTCTACTGTTTGGGTGAACATGTGTTGATAAGTAGAATATGAATTTCGGTGGGAAAGACAGAAAACAGGTATTAAACTAAAAGTTATATTATGCATGAGATTTATAATTTTTGACAGGTCAACAACTTATTTCACTTTCCTACACAATACATAAGCGGAACTACAGTAATTTTTTTATTTTGTCAGTGGAACAAACTCCTGTAAATTGGCACCAAAAGTGCTCAGTTCATAACTCCAGTTATTTATTCTTGAAAAAAAATAAATAAATAAACACTTTCAACTATGAATAATATACCCTTGTTGTCAGACCAACACTTCTTAAATAACTGATTTTTTCGTGTAATGCAGACCAATCAATTTTAGAATCATGCATTCATATTGTCAAAAAGTGGCGAAAACTGGGTACCAGTTAATTATAACCACAGAAAAAAATTAACATTTTTGACAAATCTCACACATTGGCACTGATTGGAGCTTTCAAAACTTGAGAGCTTCGGTGTAGGATCTGCCTGTCCAGCTATATTTACTAGTAGTGATCAGTTTAACTTTGTGTGGTATTTTACTGTTTTATTTACTGTTTTCATATTAAAGATTTTCTTTCGTTTAATAAAATATGTAGTTGTTTCTTTATTTTCTGTTGAAAGAAATTCTGCTTCACAAACCGGTCCAGATTCTGTAAACCATTATGAGTACTTTCCTCACTGGAAGTGGTTCGAGAATTAAAAAAAAAAAAAAAAAAAAAAAAAACCCCGACCGACCGACCCTGGAAAATTTGAGCCCGTTACCGGAAACAAACAATTTTTTTTTTTTTTGGCCTTATGTCGAGAATAAGTGGGTGACGGTTTAATTCATTCTTGCAAGCGCAGTTTGATGTAAATTTGTTTACTCGAAGGTTTAGTTTACAGAATTTTGTGTGAAGTTTCTCGTATGGTTCTGCATCTATGAGGTCATAATGGTGGTGTATGTCGTGTTTAAATTTACAGGTTTGTTCTGCTCCCCAAATTTCACATCCATATAGGGCTATTGGTTTGACAAGTGTGTCGAACAATTTGTTGTATATAGTTGGGGATGGGTTTGTTCCATTGAATGATTTGTGTATTTTAAATAGTGCTTTTAGTGCTTTGTTGTACAGTGCTGTTCTCGTGGGTGTGAAGTTGCCTTGGTAGTTTAAGGTGCATCCTAGGTATGTATATTCGGTTGTGTTTTCTAGTGTGTTGGAGTTAAGGGTGAACAGGGGGAGTTGAGTTTGTCTGCCTTTTTGGATTATCATTGTTTTCGTTTTGTTTGCGTTGATTTGGAGGTGCCATGTAGTACAGTAGGTTTGTAATGTATCAAGGCTCTGTTGTAGTCCTTCTGGAGTTTCTGAAAGAAGGACGAGGTCGTCAGCCTAATGATACTGTCATTAGGTCCCACGTACATCCTAGCCACCATCGTAGTTTAGAAGCCCGAATCGTATAAACAATGATTTAGTTGCTCCTTACCATGCATTTTCCGATAAAACGTATCATGAACTAGTCCTAATCGTCCGAACGGCCAACATCTGTTGTCTTTTTGAGTAGCTTTCGCCGCCTTTTGTACCAGTCCCCGCTTGAATATAAGATCAGCTCCACCATGTTTGTTTTCACGCTGGAATGTCGACTGCGCAAACGGTGGCCTCCGTAAAAACAGGAAGTGCACACGCCAACACCACAAACGTGGTCTTTAGATTATTGCTTCCGACAGTGAATGAATGAATTTGAATGAATGAATTTTTCAGTAAAAATTTGTCTGCCTTACGACCACGTTTGTGGTGTTGGCGTGTGCATTTCCGGTTTTTGCGCAGTCGACACTCCAGCGTGAAAACAAACATGGCGGAGCTGATCATATATTCAAGCGGGGACTGGTCAAAAAGACAACAGATGTTGGCCGTTCGGACGATTCGGACTAGTTCATGATACGTTTTATCGGAAAATGCATGCCAAGGAGCAACTAAATCATTGTTTATACGATTCGAGCTTCTAAACTACGATGGTGGATAGGATGTACGTGGGACCTAATGACAGTATCATTAGGTCCCAGTTGGGGCTAGGGAGGTGTAAGAGGTTTGAAAATAAGTATTTTTGTGAACGTTTCTTCTGTTTTTGTTTGACTTTCAACTGCCGAGATAAGACGCCAAGGCTTTCGCTTGGCGTCTTATAAGGCTACGTAAGAGCGTGAGACAGATGCCAGATACGTCAGGGTTGACATGTCTGCAACTTTTCAGTAAATTATACTAGTGTGGGTCCGTTGTTGTTGTTGTAATTTCAGCTTCACCTTACCATGCTTGCATTGAGACAGAATAAATTCCCGATTTTTGCGGAGAGTTTGACATCTGCGGCATGAAGACAGTGTGACATACTCTCTGATTACTGTTGGGGAGGATCGCAATTGGAATGTCGTGCCTGAAGACGCCGCAACTCGGAAATAAATCGACATTCTTTTGCTGAATTTTCATCTGAATATCCTCAACTTCACCTTCTCCGATCACCATGTGCTACATTAGTCTGCTCCACCAGCAATATGTTGAACCAATGAGCACGTTGCACTGTGAACGAGACCAACTCGGACTGATGCAGTGATGGGGAGCAATCTATTATATTGAATTGATTCTGCATATAAGTCTGCAAAATAATCACTTATCCTTTCTTTAAAAAGGATTGCTACTAGAAATACAGGTGTTTCATTTCTAGTCGACATGATTTCAAGAATGTTTTTTCGCTGTTCTGCCTTCAACACGACCACCCGTGATATGTTACAATGATTTATCCCTGCTTCAACTCGGAAGTAAATAATACGGAAGTGTGGATACGCATGCTCGGGGATAATGAAAAGGGCGGGTGTTTTGTAATAGCATGATAGTTAAAAAATATGCGTTTTCTGAACCTAGTTGCTTGGATCATCGGATGAAGGACGTCTTGGTGCGTAAGCAGAACAGAGGGTTTTCACTGTTAGTAATAGTCTCGTTGAAGCACATAACCAGGCAACATCACAACGCGCAGCTGCAGTAGTACAACAGCAGCAGCAACAACAACAACAACAAAAAGCAGCATATTTTGAACAACAACTTCTCACAATCGCATTTCGATGGAATGGGACTTTCGGCAAAATATCGGACCAAGTTTATCTCAAAAGCATTGAAATTCTTCACAGTATCTATATGTAATTTGTGCATTTTTATTTTGAAATTTAAAGAAAATCTAGTCCGAATAATATTCGCATGTTATCATAGTGCCTATACTAGGCCTAGTCACAATACAACATTGCAAGCCCAACGAAAGTTTGCATTTGAACAATCACTAAAAACAGTTACATCTTTGGTCTGTCTATAGTAAAAATCTTATATTTTTATCACATTTCGGTGAAATAAAGTTTCTGAAATGTGCTGAAATGTCTCTTACCGAATTGTATCATTGGTTACCAAAATGTCGCCTGTAGAATTGTCCTGACACCATTATCAAATACTTTTCCATTTTGTTTTTTCAAAAGTTAAAGAAAATCCAGTTCCCCTTTGTCTTTTAAAATTGGGTTTATTCCCTAGAACCCATCCCCTGCCACTCCCATGTTAAATCTGCATGAACGTATCCAGGAAGGTTATGCTACCAGTATGGGCGCCCAAATGAAAGAGAAATATATTTTTTTTTCTCAAAACAAAACATACAAAAAATTCAGTGAACAACATTAGCGTGGTGAGAAATCCTGAACTTGTTGATGTAGATCACTGTACTTTTAACATATTGCCTCACTTATTTTTGTCTTTTTAACCTCGAGTTTGTGAAAGAACTTAGAAGGCGGATCGTGGAACTGTTCCCAACATTGCAAAGCCCCCTGGGAGTGGATGCTCAAACTGTTTTCTGGTAGATTGCCTCATTCCTTGCCCCGTAAACTGGACGTCTGGGCTGGTAATATACAGGGATGTCACTACACTGCCAAAAATACCCTACTTACAGGCCTCAATTTAAGGTGGTAACCTGTTTTCAGGTTGCCTAGAGGTTGCCATATGAACTATAGTGGTAACCTATTTTCAGGTCTCCATAATTATGTCTCCCCCAACTATGTTGGGGGGCGACATCTAGTGTTTGTGCTGTCTGTCTGTCCGTCTGTCTGTCTGTCTGGATGGATGGATGTCTGTCTCTCTGGATGGATGTCTGTCCGTCCCCTTGCCTTGTCTGCAAGATATCTTGAGAACTACTGGATGGAATTTCACCAAACTTGGATGGAAGCTTCATTGGGATAGCCCCCTCATTTGATTAGGTTTTGGTTTATGTGCGTGCATTCATCCGTGTCCGGTGTCCGTCCGTCCGTCCATCTACTTGTACATGTATATACAGGCCTTGTCTGCAAGATATCTTGAGAACTACTGGACGGAATTTCACCCCACTTGGATGGAAGCTTCAGTGGGATAGCCCCCTCATTTGATTAGGTTTTAGTGTGTGTGCGTGCATTCATCCATGTCCGGTGTCCGTCCGTCCGTCCATCTACTTGTACATGTATATACAGGGCTTGTCTGCAAGATATCTGGAGAACTACTGGACGGAATTTTACCAAACTTGGATGGAAGCTTCATTGGGATAGCCCCCTCATTTGATTAGGTTTTGGCGTATGTGGGTGCATTCATCCGTGTCCGGTGTCCATCCATCCGTCCATCTACTTGTACATGTATATACAGGCCTTGTCTGCAAGATATCTTGAGAACTACTGGACGGAATTTCACCCCACTTGGATGGAAGCTTCAGTGGGATAGCCCCCTCATTTGATTAGGTTTTGTTGTGTGTGCGTGCATTCATCCATGTCCGGTGTCCGTCCGTCCGTCCATCTACTTGTACATGTATATACAGGGCTTGTCTGCAAGATATCTGGAGAACTACTGGACGGAATTTCACCAAACTTGGACGGAAGCTTCATTGGGATAGCCCCCTCATTTGATTAGGTTTTGGTGTATGTGGGTGCATTCATCCGTGTCCAGTGTCCGTCCATCCGTCCATCTACTTGTACATGTATATACAGGCCTTGTCTGCAAGATATCTTGAGAACTACTGGACGGAATTTCACCCCACTTGGATGGAAGCTTTAGTGGGATAGCCCCCTCATTTGATTAGGTTTTGGTGTGTGTGCGTGCATTCATCCATGTCCGGTGTCCGTCCGTCCATCCATCTACTTGTACATGTATATACAAGGCTTATCTGCAAGATATCTGGAGAACTACGGACGGAATTTCACCAAACTTGGATGAAAGCTTCATTGGGATAGCCCCCTCATTTGACTAGGTTTTGGTGTGTGTGCATGCGTTCATCCGTGTCCGGTGTCCGTCCGTCCATCCGTCCATCTACTTGTACATGTATATACAGGCCTTGTCTGCAAGATATCTTGAGAACTACTGGACGGAATTTCACCACACTTGGATGGAAGCTTCAGTGGGATAGCCCCCCTCATTTGATTATGTTTTGGTGTGTGCGTGCATTCATCCATGTCCGGTGTCCGTCCGTCCGTCCATCTACTTGTACAGGGCTTGTCTGCAAGATATCTGGAGAACTACTGGACAGAATTTCACCAAACTTGGATGGAAGCTTCATTGGGATAGCCCCCTCATTTGACTAGGTTTTGGTGTGTGTCCATGCGTTCGTCCGGTGTCCGTCCATCTGCTTGTACATGTATATACAGGCCTTGTTTGCAAGATATCTTGAGAACTATTGGATGGAATTTCACCAAACTTGGATGGAAGCTTCATTGGGATAGCCCCCACATTTGATCAGGTTTTGGTGTATGTGTGCATGCATCCATCCGTGTCCGGTGTCCGTCCATCCGTTCATCTACTTGTACATGTATGTACAATGAAAATCGCTTCTTTGTAATTAATATTTTTAGATACGCAGCTTTGTTTAAGATACTTATTGCTACATTAATTTTACAGCACTTTCCCTTAAATTATGTGCCCATTCAAGGCAAGGTGGGAGGTTGGGGGAGACGTATGTTTTTGCTCAAAAAAACAACCAGCATAGGCTTCATGCCGGAGCGGCAACTCAAGGGTCAAAGCGGAACCTCTAGTTTTGACTAATAATATGACATTAGGTTAATAATTATGCAATAGGTTCCCACAGGTGTAGAATTCATGGTAACCTGTTGAGAGGTTACCATCAGCACTCCTTAAAAGATAATACCCTAAAATTTTCTTGAAATAAGATAAATTTTACTCAAAATAAGTTAAATTTTAAGATTTTTTTTCTTGTTTAAGTAAAATTTAGAGTGGGGTAATTATATTTTACTTAAACCAGAAAAAATTAGTAATTTTTCTTAAAATATCTTGTTTTAAGAAAAATAAGGAATTTTTCTTGTTTAAGTAAAATATACTTACCCCACTCCAAATTTTACATAAACAAGAAAAAAACCTGAAATTTTTTCTTAAAATTTAATGATTTATGCTATTCATATGATACAACAAGCTCTGATAATTAAAGGGGCTACCAATGCAGGACGTCAGAGCAAACACTATTTATGGGATACCTCATTCCTAGGACTAAGGTGTCTCGTTATGCCAATAAATATAACCGCCAGATAGAACAGCTGCAGAAAGAAAAGTAGATAGAGTACCAATAGAAATGAGAGGACTTCTCTCCCGGCAGTTACGCTGTTTCCACATTTGATTGCCATGAACGAGTCCATGGCATCGGACATTCTGAGTGCGGCAACAACATTGATCATGTTTACGTGCAACAACAATGTCAGATATAGGACTAAATTGATCACAGGGTGTCCATGTGGATGCCTGGACACATACCTAGCAATATGTCTACTAGAGAGTCTCAAACAATGGATGGGAGAGTTCAGAGGTGATTGTCTCATTTAGTGGGCTTTACAAAGTATTTTGGATTTTACAGTGACTGGCGAATAAGGATGAAGTTTAATCCATCTGAAGAGAGCAGGTTGTTTGCAACGTGGGCAAATTTTCAGAGTTAATTCATATCTGTAGACAGCAGTGACAGTTGGCACAGATTCCATGGCGGAAATCCCATCTCCACACTAAATAATTGGTGAATCACTGATTATATTTTTATACGCCCGCCAAAAGGCGGCCGTATTATGGGATGGTGGTTTCCGTCCGTCTGTCCATCTGTCCGGTTCTCGTGTCCGGTCTATATCATGGACAGTTTCCTATCTACAGTTCCAATTTTTGGTCAGTGGATACCCTACGGGGAGACGATGTGTCGCTTACCAAAATGAAGGTCGAGGTCAGAGGTCAAAGGTCACTGGCCTAAAAAACAGGAAATCACTGAAGTGTTCGTGTCCGGTCTATATCTGTGAATGTTTTCTGTCCACAGTTGCAATTTTTTGTGAGTGGATACGCTAGTTGGAGACGATGTGTCGCATACCAAAAGTTGAGGTCGAGATCAGAGGTCAAAGGTCACTTTGGCCTAAAATCAGGAAATCACTGATCTGGGACAGTTTTCTATCTACAGTTCTAATTTTTGGTGAGTGGATGCCCTAGGGGGGAACGATGTGTTGCATACCAAATGTAGGTCGAGGTCAGAGGTCAAAGGTCAGTGTGACTGAAAAATCAGGAAATCATTAATAATTTATAATTTTTTGTGAGTGGATTCAATAGGGGGAAATGAAGTGTCGCATACCAAAAAATAGGTCAAGGTCTAAGGTCAAAGGTCACTGTGACCCCCAAATCAGGAAATTATTAAAAATAACATTTTTGTTTGTGTCAGTAGATACATTCGGGGGACATGATGTCACATACCAAAATGTAGGTCAAGGTCAAATGTCAAGGACACTGTGACCCCAAAATCATGAAATTGTTAAAAATCATGCTTTTTTGAGTCCATAGAGAAATTACGGAGAACCGTTTTGTCATGTACCAAAATTTAGACCCAGGTCAAATAGTCAAGGTCACTGTGACCCCAGAATCAAGGTCAAAGGTCAGTGTGACCTAAAAATCAGGAAATCATTAAAAAATACTAATTTTGTTGTGAGTGGATTCAATAGGGGGAAATGAAGTATCGCATACCAAAAATTAGGTCAAGGTCAAAGGTCACTTTGACCCTAACATCAGGAAATTATTAAAAATAACATTTTTTGTGTCAGTAGATACATTAGGGGGACACGATGTGTCACATAGCAAAATGTAGGTCAAGGTCACTGACCCCAAAATCGTGAAATTGTTAAAAATCATGTTTTTTTTGTCCATTGAGAAATTACGGGGTGATGGTTGTCATGCACCAGAATTTAGGTCAAGGTCAATAGTCAAGGTCACTGTGACCCCAGAATCAAGAAATCTGTAAAAAAAAATAAAAAATTGTGTCAGTAGAATAGGGGGACATGATGTGTCACGTACCAAAATGTAAGTCAAGGCCGAATTTCAAGGTCACTGTGACCCCCAAGATCATGAAATTCATAAAACTATGATTTTTTTGAGTCCATTGATACATTGAGGGAAGACGATGTGTCGTGTACCAAAATTTTTCTGCCAGTAGATACATTAGAGGTACACCGTACATGTGTTACATACCAAAATGTGGGTCAAAGGTCAAGGTTACTGTGACCCCAAAATCAAGATTTGTCACATTTTCATATGCCTGTCGAAGACGAGGTCGTGTAAGGCGATGTTGCGTTCTGTCCATTCATCCATTAACACTTGTTGTCCATGTGATATCTCTAGTGTCAAGGTATGATTGGTACCAAACTTTGAGTATACCTTACTCGCATGGCAAAGAGGAGTCATACATTTTGAGATCAATTTGTCAAAGGTCAAGGTCACAGTTCCCCAAAACTGAATCAAGTTTAGCTGACTATCTGTGTTAGGTTTGAATATTCAGAGTTCTCTCCCCTACCTGTATATGGCATTTGTCCTGTGGAGTTGTCTCCCATGTTGGAAACAGCTACATTTAGTTAAACTGTTGTAACTAAAGACCATACATTTACTAATTCAATGGGGAAAGGGGTCCTTCATGAACTTCATACCTGTTTATTAACTCAAGAACAAAGGTTTACTTCATCACTTCTTCCTTCATGAAAAATTCTCTCGTCTGAAAGGAATCCATTTGCAGGAAAACTAATATTTTCTTGTGTTTGACTATTGTCGATTTCAGTGTGGGATATGTGAGCTCTCGGCTCTTGCTTCAAGGTCAACTAGTTACCAAGAGTTAAGCCCATTTTAGTTTATCATTCAATATAAGATGTGATATATGTTACATTCTCAGAAGCACAAAATTGTAGACCTTTCTCTGGATTGCTAGTTACCAATTGGAATCAAGGCTATTAAACAACCTTGAAATTTGGACCAATGTAGTTCCAGATATACGGGCGTATATTGAAGCCCTTGGGCTCTTGTTCAGAATTATGAACACAGCTCTCAAAATGTGTGTGTGTTTGGCTTGGGGTGGGGGGGGGGGTGGTGTAGGACGACCTACACAGCTAATATGGTACAGAGATGATAGGGGGGTTCCAGGTGGACGTTCAGATGTCTAGGCTCCCTTTGATGTCTTTTGACACATTTCAGGTTTATTCTGGGTAGATGTTCAAGATAATTTCATGTATTTAACTGCTTCAACAGAGCAATGAACAAATGAGAAAGTATTCAGTCTTTGTTGTAAAAATACTCCGCAGGCCTTGTTTTTCGTCAGAATTCACGGGAATCCAAATAGACACAGCTCCACAAGAATCCACGGGAATCCAGTGCTATCATTTCTATACTGATTGATTAAATTTTACGGGAATCTACTGGATTCCCGCAAATTATTTTGCGGGAGTGCTGACAGGAATCAGATTCCCGTGGAAAAACAATTCCTGTGGAAAAACAAGCCCTGCTCTGGTAAAGTATGGCAGCAATACAAATTTGGCCAATCACTAAATAGCGATACCGGTACCTCTCATGTTATTCTGTAGATGGCTCAGTGACACCCCTCAATGTTATATCATATGGGCTGGCATAAAATGAAAAATAACATAAAATAGGTATTTATTGGAAAACTCTTCTTCTTTTTTTCTCTTTACAGCAGTAAACAATGAAGGCTCAATGCTGTATATGTGCTGACCTCTTTGACCAGGACGATGATGCTAACATTGCGGCATTATTCTGTGGGCACACCTTCCATGAAGCATGCTTGGAGCGATGGTTGTCCACGGCTAGTACTTGCCCTCAGTGCCGGATTAAAGTCAACAAAAAACAAATTATCCGCAAACTTTACTTTGATAAAGCTGACAACTATGATGAAGATCGTGATAATCCTGAAAAGCTCATCAACGAAGTTGATAATGTTCGACTACAGCTAAGGAAGATGGAGAAAGAGAAGAAGGAGCTTGAGGAAAGCATCGATCGATTGAATAGAAGAGTTGAAGATCTACAGGACAGTAGGAAATCAGTGGAGTTGTTGTACAAGAGGGAGCAGACCTCCAGTAGTTGTCTTCGCAAACGGGTGTCCTACTACGAGTCTCAACAGAAAGTATTAGATTCTGAAAGAGAAGAATATAAATGCATCAAGAAAAAACTATTGACTCTGAAAACGATGGAAAAAATGCTCGACGGTAATGTATATTGTTCAATCCTGATCAAGTATCATTGTTGAATCACTTTTTGGAGCTATATATTTCAGGACTATATGTCGTTGCCATATCTGGATATGATGATCCAAACACCCATTTTGTACACATTTAAATTTTCATTTTATGTATGCTGGAATTGGCTGTTTGTGGACAAAAGCTGAATACTGAATGTCAGATCTTACCCATATATGTTGAAATCCAACACCAATAGAAATCTCACAAGATTACTGATATCTTTAGAAATGTAAGTTAATACATGTATATGTTTGTACCTGGTACGTTATTTCACCTCAACAAAGTCCACAAACATACACAGATGGATAGGAGAAAACTAGTGATACCTGCTCCCCTCACAAAAATATGGTAAATAATATCATGAATGAGCAATTTTTATCACATAGTACATGATCAGTCAGGCGACCAACTCGACAAAAATTATAAAAAAAAATTTAACCTAGATGCAAGTTATGAACTACATACAGCAATAACGGTAAAGAGAGAAAAATCAAAGGTTTGCTTAGTCCTTTTCGTTCAAGCCGATGGGTGCTCTCGTGTGGAGTTGATAGATCCAGTAACGCTCTCGAGCTTGGCGTAATTTGGTGCTAGCTTCGAGATCTGGATCTGATGTCATTACTTCGATAATGTGGAAGCTAATGTGGTCAGTCGTGTGGCCGGCTGACCAGAAATGAAGTGGTGCTGGGTTTAAACTGTGATTCCATGTGTCATTGTAATGTTCTCGGATACGTTCGTGGAAGGTTCTCTTGGTTTCTCCAACGTATTGTTTGGAGCATTTGGTGCATGTGAGTAAATAGATCACATTGCGTGTGCAACAATTGCCAATGAGATTGCTATTGTAGCGTAGTTTGGTGTGACTACTTTGGAAAGAACGCTTCTTGGAGAGCTTTGGGCAGTATAGGCACCTCTTGTAGGTGCAAGGAGTTATGAGATTGTTGTAACTCATTCCTTGTGTGCCGCGGTGGAGTGGTGGATATTGGATCTTGGCCTGCATAAGGCTATCCTTCAGGTTAGGATTTCGCCTGAAAGCGAGGAGTGGTGGGTCTTTGAATAAATCGCGGCATTGGTCTGACGCTTGTAACAAGGGCCATTCCCGCTTGATCATGTCGTATATTCTGTTGGCATACGAGCTGTATGGTAGAATTACTGGAATCCGTTTGGTGTTTTTGTCCGTAGACAAAGAAACGGGGTTGAGTAAGTCGTGTCTGTCCTTGAGTAGTGCTTTTTGGTGATGTTCACGTAACAATTCTACTGGGTAGCCTCTCACACGGTAATATTGGACAAGTTGGTCCGCATGTTTGATATAGTCCGATTGATCGGAGCATATACGACGGAGGCGTAAGAATTGGCCAAACGGCCCCGCTCTTTTACAGTTGGCGGGGTGGTAGCTAGTGTAGTGTAGATAGCTATGGGTGTCCGTTGGTTTGGTGAATAGGTCAAATTTGAGGCGATGTTGTTTTTTGTCAAAGATGACACGTGTGTCCAGAAAGCAAACTGAATCTTACTCAGTATTCAGCTGTGAACTTGATGGTCGGGTGGGCATCATTCATGTAGTTGATGAATTCAAGGAGGTGTGGTTCAGAGTGGGGGAATATCATAAAGATATCATCAATGAAACGAAAATAGGCCATAGGCTGGTGGGGAGCCTGAGGTAAGATCTTCCGTTCTATTTCTCCCATAAAGATGTTGGCATAAGAGGGGGCGACTTTCGTCCCCATTGCGGTACCTCCAATTTGGAGGTAGTTATCACCATTGAATTGAAAGTTGTTACTGTGTAGGACAAGTTTCAATAGTTGGAGAAGACTTGGGGTCGATATTTTGTAGACCGGTTTGTGCCTGGTGAGGCAACGAGCGACAGCAACTAGTCCCTCATGGTTGGGAATGTTGGTGTATAGGGATGTGACGTCTAATGTCACAAGGTAGAATGATTCAGGTAGAGGGTGCAGAGCTTCGACTTTACGAATAAAGTCGGTGGTGTCCTTTATGTAGGATGGCATAAGCGGGACGAACGGCTTAATGTGTTCGTCGACAAAACTGCTTATATGTTCAGACGGGCAGTTGTTCCCACTGATAATGGGTCTGCCGGGTATTTTGCCCTTCTCCCGGTTTTTGTGGATTTTGGGTAATAGGTAGAATCGGGCGGTACGTGCGTTTTGGACGTATAGTCCAGCGTACACTTTCTGGTCGATTTCATCCTTTTGTGCGAGTTTGTTTAATTCGCAATTGATGACGTCGCAGTGGTATTCCGTTAGGTTAGAGTCCACTTTGATGTAGAATTTATCATCAGAAAGTTGTCTGATGGCCTCAGATATGTAATCTTTAGTGTTTAAGATACATACGGCCGAGCCTTTGTCGGCTTTTTTGATCGTAATCTCGGGGTTGGATCGGAGGCTCAGTATGGCATCTTTTTCTCTGGTTGTTAGATTCCCAGAGTAGAGGCGAGGTTGTTTTGACTCCATAAGGTCAAGTCTGATCTTTTTGATCATCGCCGCTAGGCATGGGTCCGCATTTGGTGGTTCCCATGTGCTTTTGGGCTTAAATTTCCGCGTAAGGGGGTCGACTGGGGCGGGGGTAGGGAAACCAGGGTTGGGTGTGGCGAAAAATAGTTCTAATTTGAGTCTGCGGAATAGAGACTCAAGCCCATCTCTTATGGCTTTCACATCGGGTTCCGATTGTGTTGGACTAAAGTTAAGTCCAAAACGAAGAACAGACAATTCTTCTGGTTGGAGAATGTAGTCTGAAATATTCACAACGAACTCAGGTTGATAAGATGTAATGATAGGGTTAGGTTGCCCAGTTTTATTACATGAATTAACAGATGAATCGGTGGTGTGTCACGATAGAGGAGTGTTGTGAAAGTCCGTTATGTAATTAAAGTTTCTTACTCCATAAGTGCCTGGAGGAACTTGAAGATCATGGGTGTTTTCCCTAGGCCCGGTTGGCGTCCTCGGTTCGGTCCCTGGTTGTTGGCTCCCCGGTTTGGCGGTCCCCTGTTGTTGGGTCCTCGGTTGGGTCCCCGGTTCTCTGATCCCCTGTTCTGGGGTCTCCGGTTGGAGCTTCCCCGGTTGGAGTTCCGTCCCTGGTTGGGTCGGTTGTTGTTTGCTCTGTATCTGACATTCTGGCGGCCTCTGGTCATGTTTGACCGAGACCGCGTAGCTCCTAAAAAAGGTCTAGTATCGATCGCCTTTTTCTTCTCATCGGAAAGGCGGTTGGCTTGTTTGCGAGCCTTGTTCTGCATTTGTCGCAGTGCTGCCTCAGCTTCTTGCTTGTGAGAAGCTTCAGGGAGAAGTTTAGATAGCTCCGATTGAGCTTTCAGTAGATCCTGATTGTTCTTTCTAAGTTGTGTGTCCACGAAGTCTTTCATGTGCGCCGTTAGAGTCATGACGCAGTATGTAGGATGTCGTTCCATCCTGACATAAAGGAGGTATCGTTGGCTCCCAGTTGTGGCAGGCAACGGAGGACGAGTGATGGGGGGCATCTACTCTTATTGATGCAATAGTTGAGGAAAGAGAGGTGGACTTCTAGTCTTTCCTTCTTGCATAGGATGTTTCGTGT